>PPHD01018629.1:0-14458 GCA_002909625.1 Bambusicola thoracicus
TTCCAAGCCAGGCCATTCTGTGATTCTGTGATTAGTTGGCTCAACTCAAATATTTCAGTATTTGAACTTCACTTTTACTTGGGAGAATTAAAATAGAAGTAGTAAGCAAAATTCTGTTCTGACAAATGGCCCACTTAAATGTAACAATCTCTGTAGCATCAAAAGATATACCTAGTAAGAAGCCATAATTACTTTTTTTTAATGAATCTTTATTCTTCCTGTTCTACTCATTGAAATTGGTTGCCTCCGTTCCTCGCCTAGAGCAAACGTGGATTAGCCACATTAAAAAAAAATAAAAATAAAAAATCATCCAATTGATGCAGAATTATTTTGGAATTAACAGTTCTTATATGGAATAGAGCTGAGACTATCAGTGCAAAGTTTTAATGCCCTTGAAAGACTGAAAAAACTGCTGTCTCAAGGTTAGTCAATGTCATGATGAGAGGGAGGAATGCAAATAGTACTTCCTTGGTCCTTTTCCTACTACTTCCTCTCTTTCACATGAGAAAGGGTACTGCAGTAGGTGTGTGGATTGCAGCCCTTTCTAGGGGCCGTTAAAAAGTAAGTTCTCAGATAACCTCTCTCTCCTTTTATATAACTTAAAAGCGTTGGTGCATCATACAGCCAAACAGGTGATCTCCTCTTGTACTGTCCATGTCCCTGAGATACTTTGATTATCATTACTTGGCTTGCAGGAGGTACTTTCTTCTACCTTTTGTAATGCATATTTCAGAAGACAGAAGGAAGGGAAAAGAAGGGAAAATGCTTTGGCCTCTGCCATATGAAAGATGCTGTTGATTTGCCTGAGCACAATCTGGGAGGAGGATTTTTTTTTGGCTGGACAGTTCACCAGCAGCACTCACTAGCAGTGTCAGCCACGTGCATGTTTTCTAATGGGATTTTGATTGATAGTCTCAAACCTGAGCTTCTGGTGAGGCTGAGACCCCTGAGTGAATGTGCCCTTTAACATCCATTTCTATGATTTTTGTCCCCTTCCTTTTCCCTTGTACTTTGCTGCCAAGACTCCACTGAGCTCTTGTATAATTAAAGTGCTTTTGATTGAGGGCTTTAGGGATGAGATTTCAGCAAGATAGAACTCAAAAAAACAAATAGAAATAAGAAAAGCAAGTTCTGCAGTTCTCTGTCACAGAACTTCTGCATAATACTGTGTTCATGTTTATATAATGTGGCCAACATTGAGCTCCAAGAGATCCCTTACTGTGTTATAAGATGCTATGGTGTTTTTAAAAGTGGAATGAGAAATGACTGCTTTGCGGATGTAGGAACGTAGCTGATGATGGGAAATGTAGATCTGGATGGTGCTAGAGAGGCACAGAGGGTGGAAACTTTGAGAACTTGAATTCTTTCAAGTAGGAAAGTAAGAGTTGAAAAATATTATTTTTAAGATGCATTAGAATATATTATTCAGTATTTCCCTTTCATGTTAAGAAAAATAAAATATTACTGAGAAAATATTTGTTCAGAAACTTCTAATTTGGGAGCCTGGTACTGTAAGTGCAGTTTCCAGTTTTCACATGAAACAAACTAAAGGTTAAATTAAGTCTTCTTAGAACTAATCTAAAAAGTTAAACATTTTTTCCCCTCTGATTTAGCTCTATTAGCCACCCAGTTATAATAAATATATTGCTGATTTTTATTAAAATACAACATACAGATTTTGATCACAATAGTGGGTCCATTCATTCATCCAGATCCTACTCTAGGGAACTTTCTCACTTTAAATTCATGATTAGCAAAGGATGGAAAGAAGCCAGATGGGCGTTAATTGACAAATTCTGAATCATGGTACATATTTCTGTCTACATTAGACCACATACCTATGCCAAATGTCCCTGCAATCCCTACCAGGAACACACTTAATGAACTAAATCTTTTGATTGATGTAGTCATGATTCCTGTTTTGAAATCATTACTTCAAGTGAGCCATGATTCCATGGACAATTCCTTCTGTAGTGAATAATGCATTAAGTAGCCCTTGAGATAACTCATGGTATTCTGCTGCATAGCTTTGGAAATAAGAAAAAACCTCACTGTTTTAAGAGAAAAAAAATGAACAAACAAACAAACAAACAAACAAAAAAGCCACAGCACTTCAAACTTTGAATCTGTGTAGTTGGACTTATGAAATATTGGTAACTTTTCCATAACTCTTGAATTCCAGATAAAAGTAATCTCAAGATTCTTGGAAAAGTGTCCCTTGCAGATGAAAATGTGGTAATATCCATTGAATTATTTTGAGAATTGTGCAATTACTGCAGGGTATTACTTGTCTAAAGTGATTATAATGATGAGTTTAGTAGTGCGTATACTCAGTTTTCAACTCAATTATGAATGTCTATTATGCCTATTGTTTAGCAGTAAAAATTTTGATACTATTCTCAAGCCAACCTGACCAGGACAGATGGTGAAGCCCCTGCTGGCTATTTCTTGAACCAAATAAATAAGGTGTTAGATTGAAATCAATATTTCTAACAAATTGATACCTTGTTTTTTTTTGTTTGTTTGTTTTGTTTGTTTGTTTGTTTGTTTTGCCAGAATATTTGCAGCTAAAACTGTGAGTTTTAAATTTAGCTCATACACACAGAAAAACAACTTCCCTTTGTATCAGGATCTTGTACAAAGTGTATCATTCAAATAATGGATCTCTCATGCTAGTGTTGCCCTCAGATCCTTACATCTTTCTGCTGGTCACAGCAATACCATCAAGGGAAACCTTGCCAGTATCGGCTGTGTGTACAGGGCTCTGGGGTGGAGGTGAGGGAACAGGGTGTTCTCTTCGCTTGTCCCAGTGAGGGTAAAGGATTTAGAAGCATACATGTGTTGTGGGTGAACACCTGGTTGCGCAACTGGAACAGGTTGATTAGAGAGTTTGGGGAGTGTCCTTGACGATATTGAAAACTTGCCTATAGGTGCAGCTGAGCAGACTGATTCAAGTTTCCCCTGTTTTGTGAAAGGAATTGGGCCAGGTGACATTCAGAACTCCTTTCCAGTCTAAACTCAGCTATGAGCCTATGATTTTATTAGTAGATTTTCTCCTGTGGAGGGCTGAAAGAGGCTTACAGTAGTTATTAAGACTCAGCATCAGGATTCTTGATTCCTCTTCTGTGCATTTACCGCTGAGTGACTTGCTGCTCTTCTTGTCATAGTTTATGCCTTAGATTATCAATCTGCAAATCACTCTGTAAATAAAGCTTACACAAAAGGATCTGTGATATTTAATCAATGTTTGTCAAATGCTTTGGAACTAAGGAAACACACTCCTTTCACATTTTCTCTTAAACACTATTTTCATTTACTACATGGTTCTGTGTAGCGTTTTTCCATTTTTACTAATATGTAAATATAATGATGACTGATCTATTTACTAGACAGAAAATCTCAAATTGATTTGTATTAATTATTCACCAAGATTTCCCTTAGTTTGCACTACATAAGTTAGCATGGTGATGAGCATGTGTGACTCAGGAGCTATTGCATCATATATTCTGATATTAGGCTAACCAGAATTTTTCTGACATGATGATTCTAACTCAGACATAGGAGGGAAAAAAAACCTAACAACTGAGTTCCAAGTTGGGCACATTCTGGAGTCATGTCATTTTTTTAGCTGTGTTCGACCATGACAACAATTTTATAATGCTCTGAAAATTTAAGTATTGGTATTTTTTCATTTAAATATCAGTTTGTTTAACAAACTGCAGGACTGAGTGTGCATTTGGAGTTTAGTAAGACACTCGACCTTAATGTGAGCAGAAAATAGTTATTTAAAAAATAATGGCATTTCATCTGTAGTTTATTTTTCACTGACAGCAATTGTCCAGATGGCACGTAAATGTAGGTGTAATTGCTATGGCACCCTCCATTATTTTAAAAGCAGCAAATAGTCAGATCAGTTTTACACACATCAGCCACATCTCACGTGGAAAAGAAAAAAAAGGTGTCTATAGCAGATGATAACTTGAGAGAGCTATAAACACCACCTGGTGCAAATGCAGTTGGATGCAGCAGGCATCTCCTCACTACTGTAGTAGTGAGAGTATTGACAGATTGGAAAGGATTTTGAAAGCAGATCTGGTGGGACTTATTTATGAAGGCAAACTGAAGAACTAGGTACTGGTCATTGTACTGTCTGGCTAAATGATGGCATTGGGCCCAACTGAATTAAATGGCACTCACCATGTAAAATGCTCACAAATGCCATAAAGTCAACAGTAAGTGCATAAAGGGAAGGAGAAAATAAAACTACTTGTAAACATTGATGCAGTGCAAAAATGCAGATAGGTAAATAGTATGCAGATAGTGAATACGTAAATGTGAGGACACATGATTAGTGATTATGATGGAAAACTGAATTAAAGCAAATTCACTGCAATTCTGACGTTCTTTAGCAATAACATTTGTTATAGATTCAATACAAATTGTAGATTCTCTGTAACCTCAATGCTTTTAACGGTGATTTAGGCAAGAGAAGTAAAATTCAGCACTTCAAACTTGTGTATCAAAAGTAGGTATCTTTACTTCTACACTGATCAGTCTAGGCACCTTTGTATTCTCTGGAAATAAAATTCTTATTTAGGTTGCAGTTCATTTATCATTGCTAGATGTTAAAGGTGACCAACTGCAGCTGAAATAATTTTAACACTCTGCTGATGAGATCTCTGATAATTACAGAAGAACGTGTAGTGACTAGCTCAGATGTAGGCATCCACATTTACCCTGATTAATTCCAATATTAGTCATAGTCTTGTGATGGTAAAAATTAGGAACTTACTTCAAAGCTCATGATAATGCTGACACTCTGCCTTTATAAGATTGTATTTCCATTTCAGTGTTGTGGGGAATACAGAACAGAGTGTTTTTAGCTTTGCTGTATAATACCTTATTTTGGTGATGCACTTAAAAACTTCAAGTCTGGCCAGGCTACCTACAATAGCTGCTCCAAAAGTAATGCCTCCTATTTTATTATGTAGGCCCACAATATCAGAAAGGCTTGTTGGTGGTATGACAGAAGAGGTTGAGCATTACTGCCGATATTCCATTAAATTTTGTTGCCATGTAACAGCTGGCAGCAGAGGAGCAGTCTGACGAATTGGTGTCTGAGATGGAAGTGTGCAGTGTGAAGAAAAAAATGTGCAATTAAATTCCTCTATGTGGAAAAAATGGTGCTTATTGATACTCATTAATGGCTTCTGAATGTTCATGGAGACCAAACAGTGGATGTGAGCATAGTGAGGCAATGGGTGCTGTGCTTCAGTGGTGGTAACAGTGATGTGAAAGTCAAGACGTTCCATTCAGCCATGCAAACAATGAAATGAAGAGTGTCTCGATCAGCTCATCCATGCAAATCAGCAGATTATGACCAGGGAAATGTGTATGGAGCTGAATATCATCTTCAACACATGGAAATGATGGTGTCATAATTGGAATTTTGCAAAGTTTGTGACAGGTGTGTCCCACAGATGTTTACATAGGAACAGGAAGAACACTGTATGCAGATTTGTCAGGACCTACTGGAACCAACACAAGGCTGAAGGTGATGGTTTCCTGGATTGCATAATTACTGATGACAAGAAATTGTTTCACTACTATGAGCTGGAGTCAAAATGGCAGTCTATGGATTGGCAACATATGAATTCCCCATCAAAAAAAGTTCAAGACACAGACCTCAACAGGTAAAGCAATGCACAGTCTTTTAGGATAGGAAGGGGGTGATCCTTTTGGATTTCCTGGAACCCAGACAAATCCACTTTGACTACTAAATCATGTCACTGACTAAGCTGAAGGCTCAAACTTCCACAGTCAGGCCAGAGTTAGATAACCTTTCTCTTGCAACTTGATAATACCAGGATCCATACCAGATTAAAGACCATGGAGCACATTGCCAATTTTGGCTGGACTGTCCTACCACACCCACTGTATAGTATGGATTTGGTGCCTCCTGACTTCCATCTGTTAGGACTGGTGAAAGACGGAATGTATGGATAACATTTTCCTAGCAGTGACACTGTCATAGCAGCTGTGAAACAGTGGATCACCTCCACAGCTGCAGATTTTGACAAGTGAGGCATGCAGGCTCTTGTTCATCACAGAGGAAAATGCATAGCTAATGGTGATGGGTTGGTTTTGTAGCTGAGAATTTGCTCTATCATATAGTGTTATTCTGTAGCTGATATAGTTTCCATAGAATCAAATATGAGGCGTGACTTTGGGATTGACATACGTCTGTCTATTGACTGATGCAGATTAATTCGAAAACTTAAGGTCTGCATGTCCAGAAAGAATAGGGGTTTACTACTCTATACTTACAGGAAAGGAAGTTTTTAACTCTGAGATTGACTTCCTTATGCTTATTTATGGTCCAGGCCAGGTCCAGGTGCACTAAAACAAATTTTCCTATTACAGTATTTTGAGTACAGATAAATTGGGTTTTGTTTATTTATTTATTTATTAAAAGGATTTGAAACATAATTCATTATTTCTATATTGTGTGCTCACACTGGCAGAACTGTTTCCTCCTGCCACTCAGTGATTCTATGTAGGAGACAGATCAACTCCATCAACCACTCTATCTTGATCTGACAAGCTTGGTTTGGGTTTTATAAAATGAATGTCATTCTTGCTCTGTTCAAACATTCACGTAATATACATAATTCCATTATTTACATTCAAATTTAGTTCCATTTTTTCTTGATCTCTTTGAAAAGACAACCAGTAGACTGTATTCAATCAAGGAATGTCTTAAAAAAGAGGCCTCAACAAAACTGATTCATATCCAATGAAAGAGATGGGGGAGGTTTATTCAGAAAGTTTACATTACATAACATGTCCAAAACCACATTAAGTGTTTTAGTCTTATTACTTTCATACCATAGGCTATTAAATTTGCAATAAAACCACTTCCAAAATCTGAAATGCTTTGTTTGGATTTGAACAGATTGATCTCCTGGGTTTGTGAGATATAAAGCCAGAAGTGCCAGTGTATGGGAACTGTTCAATCACGACCTGAACCTCTGATTGACCACCTGAGGCAAGCGCTGAGTCAGCCGCAGGGGCACAGGTGAACGCAATTTCACCTGAGTGACTGGAGCCTGGCTCCACCCCTCCTAGACCCCATTTAAGGGCTGACTTCCAAGGAGGAAGGTTCTTTATCTGGTGATCACTCCTCTTGGAACCCTTCTGCGAGCCCAGGATATGGGTAAGCTCTGTATTTTCATTGCTACTTTGTAACGTAATAATCTATCTAGCCCTATACCTGTTTACCTTACAATCTGTATGCCTGTTTGCCATATAACCAGTATTCCACAAAATGTGCAAAGGAAACCCAGATAAATTTTGTAGGCTGTATTTTGTGTATATTTTGCATTACTGAGTAATGGAGGAAAATGCATACAAAAAATCCTATACCCACTTCAGTGTGGCAATGAATGCATAGCACTGGTGATTCTGCATAAAAGAAAAAGTGTTAACCAAAGTCTGTAGTTAACTAAAAGGGAGAATGAATGTAAGCCATGGGAGAAAATGGCTGAATTCCTCAGGCTAGGCCTGTTACCATAATACTGATTCTGGAAATAACATTTAATTTATTAGTAAAGTACACTGAGTCTGCTACCAGTGATAAGGCCAATAAGCTTTGCTACTGTCAGTCTATATAAACTGGAGAAAAAAAAAATAATAATTCAAAAAGTGCACGTTCCCTGTTGATTCCCGCAGTAGACTACAGGTTTTGGGTAATACATCATTAGATGTATAGAAACTGAAGTGGTGCTGAAACTTGATTTGATTGCAATGCCAGGAAGTCAAATACACTGTAAAACTGTAAGAAACTCATAGAAAAAGCTAGGTGAGTAGCCATGCACGTGCTTAAGATATTATTATTATTATTTTTAAATAATAAACACAAAAATTAGCACCCTACTTCCTGGGCTTTCTTTCCTCCCTCCTCACTTAAGGAACTTTGTGTCTAAAGGCAACTATGTCATCTACTTTTCAAAAGTTGGAAGAAGAGCAGTATGATAGTGGAAAAATGAGTTTTGAGCTCTTTGAAAATAACAGTAACTTTCTAGTGCTAGCAGAGAGTAAATCCACCTGTGCTCTTCACAGTCAGTATGCCATTCTTGTTGGTGCAGCACAATAAATCAATTAGTGAGGAGTAAACGTTCAACTTTGTCATGTTTCAGTTTTCTTTCTTCTGCTCTAATAAATAATAAAGCTTACTCTCCTCCTTTGGGTAATGAGAGAATAAGGAAACATTTGCTCTTAGCATTGCTTCCATTCTTTCCCTTTCAGCCTTCCACCTCTCCAGTGCACAGGATACTGTAATTGTTCTTATTGTAAAATACCATTCATGTCCATTGCTATCAAATTTCTGAAGTAGCTTTCATTTCTTAGTTTCCTCAGTGTTGCTTTATGATTAAATAGCTGTAGTCATAGGGAAAAAAATTCACACATTACATTGCTGTTCAGAAAACTGTTACCAGTTTCCCAGACATGGTGTCTTCTATTATCTCCTATGTCTCTTCTTGAGAATCTTTAGTGGGAGGATATAACTCAGTGTGTGGCAAATTGTCATTAAATTCTTGACACAACAATGACAGGCAGTTGATAGGATGCCCAGATGAAATTCCCCTAAATGAAATGTGTGTAAATACCACTCTGCAAAGACAGCTTTTTACTGAAATTTGCCCTTTGTTTATATTACAACATCTTAGACTCTACGGGTTGGTAAGAAAAATGTCTGGGTTAATTTTTGTTATGTTCTTAAAATGAATGTGAAATTATGGATTATTATGATAGAAGGATATTAAAAACTTTGGATTATTGTGTCAGGATGACTTGGAACAGGAAGTGAAAAAGAAAATGCAAGTCAGGTGTATACTGTCATGACAAAACATTATATACAAAGAGCACAGAAGAAAGAAAAAGGGTGTTTTATTGTTTTATAACACTTGCAGTTGGTAAAAACACAAACTTCTCTTCTTGATAAGGAAAAACTGATAATAACTTAGTTATTAAGAAACCTGTGTCCAAGAGATAGTAAAAAGGAATCTCATTTCTCAAGTCAAAGAGGATGCTGATGGACTCCCTGGGAAGCCTTACACCTCCCTTCAGCCATAGTGCAATGGGAAGCTGGGGCACTTCTCACAAGAGGGCCATGTCAGGCCCAACAAATAATGTCACCACTACTACATACAGCTGCATCCTTTGGCTGGCAAGCAGAGCTCCTGTACTGAATGCTCTAGTTTCCTTGGTGACATATTTTCATCAATGTCTGCATATAATGCACTGCCTTTAAACAAAGTTGTATGCCTACAGTTCTTGGAGCGCATTTTTAATCTTGTAATCTCTGGATTGACTCGGGAGAGTTGCTGTGATATGAAATGAGCTTTGTTTAACTAGTCATGCCTAACTGCATATCATTGACTGCAATTTTCTTCAGGAACAGGCTCAGTAAAACATTTTTAAAAGACAGACGTAAAGCCTTGGGGTAGAAATACCAGAGACCTATGCCACTACCCTGTAGCACTGGGATGTTGGGTGAAATCCCTTGGTAGTCACTTTGTGGCTTTCCACAGCGTCAGTGTCCCCTAGAATGGTCTGTGACAGAGAAAGGGAAAAGACACAGAGAAAGACTGTGGCTAGTTTCTCACAGAAACTGGGAATCCAAGGCTGCCAATAGAGAAAGCAAGGGTTTTATTAATGATGATCCTGAGTTAGTGCAAGAAAAGTAAAGGCAGCTGCACTCCTGGCAGTCCAGGTCCTACTGTGTTTTAATGAATAAAGAAATATGTTCATAAAGCTTTAAAAGGAGAAACATTTTGGACTGAGCTGTAGATACAGAGTCATCTGAGGCAAAGAAGTGGAAGGGTTTTGTCCTTTCAGCACATAAAATGACAGTTAAATTGGCTAAGTGAAGTCAGCATCTTCCTCTGGAGCAGTGACGCTGGACACAAACCAATTAGGCAACTGCTTTTGGACAGTACTGGGGTGCTGATCTGCCTGTTCCACTTTTGGACAGGTGAAATGAGTTAGGTATTTAAGAGGAGGAGGTTAAACTGAGACCTGGTGTAGCTATATCTGCTATTTTTTTTTGGCTTTTGTGGCTTTTTTTCTTTAAGTAGAATAGGCCTTCAAGAATACACTTAGCTATTCAGAAATCACAACTTTCTCATTCTGTAACTGGATTTCATTCTCAAATCTAATGAAACTGTCAAGTATCATACGTACAGTGGAAGATATGTAAAGTGGAATATTCACAGGATTTGTGAAGAGGAGTAGCATGGGATCCATGAATGCATTGCTGCTGTTTTCTCAGAGAACTGGGAAGTCTTTGGAGTCCTTGATTTTGAGTGACTGTCAGGCTGGTGTAGAAAGAGGGATCAGGAGGATCACTGACTGCTTGGTGAAATGAGCTATCTTTTCGTTCTTTTCTGATTCTGATGGACCTAGGACTGCTCTGCTTTATCCTATAGTCTTCTGCTACAAGAGAAAATGTTTTCATCATCTTCATCTGTGTTCAGCTTTGACAGGAATAAAGTAATTGAGAGTTTCTGTTGCATGGAATTTCCATATGTATGGGAACTGCTGAATCACGGCCTGAACCTCTGATTGACCACTTGAGGCAAGCACTGAGTCAGCCATGGGAGCACAGGTGAAGACACCTCAGCTGTGTGATTGGAAGGGGTGGAGCCAGGCTGCACCCCTCCTAGACCCCATGTAAGAGCTGACTGCTACTGAGGAAGGATCTCTTCCTGGAGATGGCTCCTCATGCAGTTTTTGTGAGCCTACAACACTAGTGAGCACCTTTCATTTATATCAGATTATCTTTTCTAACACGGTAGTCTTACCAGCCTAACTTCTCTGTGTACTGTGTAACATCTGTATACTTATTAACTGTACTCTGTATATGAACAAATGTGATGTAGTTAGTGTTTGGAGGCTTTGGCTTTACTATATGGTATGCGTGCACAATGGCAATTTTACCACTTATGTTTCTTGAGTCAGTTTTGAACTTCATAGTCTTTTACTTACTACTTAAATAACAGTAATTTACAATAGCCAATATAATAGCAAGTGTAGCAATAATATTTGAAAGAGAGAACTTTGTATATATTGTCTTTGAATATGAATTATTTTACTGTTCTAGTTTGGTACAAGTTGCAGAGAGCTACTGATGGAAGTTTGTGAGGTCATGACTGACTTGGTGGTGTAGTTATAAATTCCTGGTGAATATTAAGCACATTGCTATTCTTCTCATCTCTGTTTGGTCATTAAGGAAACTGACAAACATCACATGAAATCAGAAGTGTACAGTAAGAATGAATTTAGGAAGACCTCAGAAAAGGTCAGAGGAAAAAAAAGGGAAGGGGAACAGAAACAAAAGAGGAACTGAAACAGCTCAATGACTTTTTACAAAGTTCAGTTTTTACAATAAAGAATTGGATGTTTGTTGCATATATTTGGGATGCCCTTGACCTTGAGATTGTAATAGTATATGAGATTATTTAAAATATATAAAGCACAGAAACACATTGTTTGTTAACGAATTATCTGTAGACAGGAGTGATAAGTCTCTGTCATGTGGGCTAAACTCTGAGTTGTAGGAGAGTAGGTTCTGGCAAGCAAATACTTTAATAAAATAGGTTGTTGCACTTCTCAAATACAAAATTGTCTCCATTCCTAGTCTTACTAGTTATCTTTCTATCCTAGCTCTTCATTTCATAAGTCTTGTATTTTGTTGTGGTTTTTATTTTTTTTCTTCTAGTTCATCCTTTCATCTTATACTCAACAATTCTTACCTGGTCTACCTCACCATCTTAATCTGGGCTTTTTCGCAAGGCACTTTCAGCTGTGTCTGCCTCCTAGCGGCTTTTTATTCATTCTGCTGCCACCTTCCTCCCTGAGCAGATCTCAGTCCTAGCCACTTTGCCCACGTAGTTGCTGTCTTCTCTCAACTACAGTGGCCTCTCAGTAACTAAAGGGAGGGCTATAGGAAAGAAGGGGACAGACTCTTCAGCAGGGTTGGTTGTGACAGGACAAGGGGAAAAGGTTTCAAACAAAAGGAGAGGAGATTTCAATTGGATATAAGGAAGTTTTCTGCAATAAGGGTGGTGAGGGAACAGGTGGTGAATGCCCCATCCTTGGACGCATCCGAGGTCACGTTGGATATGGTTCTGAGCAACCTAAACTAGCTGTATGTGTCCCTATTCATTGCAGGGGAGTTGGACTGGATGGTCTTTAGAGGTCCCTTTCAACTCAAATGATTCTATGATTCTTCTTGACAAAGTTATAGGCAGACCTGGATACTTGTCATTTTCTCTTTTCATCCCAGAGTCCTTCAGATTCTCACTTTACAGAAAAAAATGATGATGTGCCTTACTCTGGAATACAGGTTGTTTCCCTTTTATAAATGTGCAAATGTTTCTTTATTACAATAAGTCATCTTCCACTTACCTGGTTAGTAAATACTTGTAACTTCTTGCTTCAATAAGATGAAAACTTTCCTTCCTTCTCTCAGTAAAGATTTCTTTTTTTCTTCCTTTAAACCTTAAATTTTGTATCAGTCTGTATATTAAAAGTCTTTGTGATACAAACAACTAAATACTAGCTGTAAATAGATTATTGCTGAGTCTTGACTTGGACAAAGAAATTAGGTGGCAACGGGATTGAAGGGGCTGCTATCTTTTCCTTTATATTACTTATTACTGTTCTCAAACTTGAAAGAAATTTATGTTGTCTTATGTTTGTTATTAAATTACACTCAGTTTAAGCTTGCCTCCTGTCAAGGTTATCCAGTAAAACAGATTCGTGCTTACTCTGTATTTTAAAATGAGTGGAAGTTACGTGTTGGGATGATGTTTTGTAAACTGACATTTTTACTAAATCAGTTATTAATAAACAGGA
Organism: Bambusicola thoracicus; assembly: GCA_002909625.1. Classification (NCBI taxonomy): domain Eukaryota; kingdom Metazoa; phylum Chordata; class Aves; order Galliformes; family Phasianidae; genus Bambusicola; species Bambusicola thoracicus. The sequence goes on from PPHD01018629.1 coordinate 12,922, forward strand.
TAAGGACATGGTTGATTAATGGTCAGGAGTAATATGCACATGCTCATTGTGTTATTGGTTTTCTTTAAATACAGGACCTGGTTAATTAATATCTTCACATTTGAAGGATGACGATATATGATGAATCTGAAGGAAACTTGCTTCACAAAATAGTGTATTAATATTCTTCCATGTTGCCACACTATGATGACTGGCATACAGGCTTCTTGCTTTAAAGGAAGATACAAAGATTATTTTTTAATAGTGACCTTTTCCACTAGGGCACATACTAAATGCCAGCCAGATATGCGTCAGAAAATAATTATGCCTGGCAGTGCAACTGTTCATATGTTCACAAGGTCTTTGAGGTCTTTAATTTTCCCTGGCATTTAGTCTGAACTGTACACTGGAAAGAAACCAGCTTTATAAAAAACAAGCATACAGATATTTTCTGAATTTTATTTATTGAACATAGTGATATCGAGTACTCCTTTCTTCTGTTATGTGATGTTCATAGAGATGACTGTATCATTGATCTAATTCATTATTAAATGTTTAAGAAGTTCTTGATGGCATTTATTTCCAATTTATAAATGGATCTAGTGCCATTTGGTGAATTATCTGGAGGAAAAGGTTTTAAAAGGCATGTGTAGAAGTTGGTGCAGATGCTCTACTGAAAGTAAAAGAGATTTAATATTTGTCTACATTTTCCACTGTTTACAGCTAGTGGATTAAATCATTACACAACTTTTTCTTGTTATTTGGCATGATTATACTCAGAATGAGTATAATTTTTTTTTCCTGCATTGCTGTTGATCTAAAATCATCCCTATAAAAAGATTAACCACATCTACTGTGGAGATACTTTAAGAAAATTGTTTGTTCCAAATTTAATTATTGTTTAATATATGTTCGGAAAAGTATCATCATCACCAGTACATCTGCATGTAATATTGTCTAGGACAAGATATTGCAATGGTAAGTGTTTTAGAGACAAATCTGGGTCCTTCTTCCATAAGCCTGCCACTAGTACTTTTTCAGATTCCTTTTTGGTGAGCATTAAACTCAGGTTAACTCTTGAAATAATAGTTTTTGCACTTAGCAAGATCTTTTTGACACAATTTACATGCAGGACTACCAAAATATAAGTATTTCATATTGGAAAGTGAATGCACTGCCTCATGCAATGCTGTGGGAAACAGGATGCTCAGTCCTTTCTGCTGAGAAGCCACCAGTTACCAAACATTGATATTTGTCTTTATTATTCATTCTTTCCAGAGATAGGACTTCTGCATCTCTAAATGAAAGCTTCTTTCAGAGATTCAGGGAGGACTTTTCCATTTTTCTCTTATTTCAGGCGCTTAAAAAAATGCTATGTATTTCATAATAGTTGAAAAGACTACTACTGTGCTGCTGTGGAATGGACTAATGTGTTGAAGTGTAATCCTAGAAATGTTTGGAGACAGTCAAAGATGTATCTATGCAGGATGTTCTAGTTATTTGTACGTGTGATATAAATTGTATTGGTTCTTTCCATTTACTGTAGAATTTTGTTTTG
>PPHD01018630.1:0-14458 GCA_002909625.1 Bambusicola thoracicus
AGTTTAGTCTGTTAAGCATTTCAGCAGCTTTGAACAATAGCAGTGAGTCAGAAAACCTAGCAGGATCCAAAAGATGCTTTTTATCACCCTCTTACACAACCAGTCACTCCACACTGAAGACTATTGGTTCTCTCAGACAAAAATCTGTGATTTTATAACTTGGCTGCAAAAACAGCAAGGTATCAGAAAGCAACTGTTCAAATGGCATTTGTTTCTTTCTTAAAAATGCATATTATCTTTCTTTTGGAGGAAGGAGGGCTGACTTCAGAGAGTTGGGGACTACTGGTACTTGTGAAAAGTCTTAATTAGCTTGTACAAAATAGACAGACAGAAAGCCTGCCCTTGAAGCAGTTCCAAAAAAGTAACTTTGGATAAGAAAATATGTACCTGTTGTCTAAAGAGGAAATTAATTACAAAGATATCTGATGATGCAGACCATGATTGATGGTAACAAGTTAAGATATACTTCAAATGAAGCTTAACGCAATCAAAGGAAGGACTGTGTTTGAAAGTGTTTTTATGACCACAAAAACAAACAAACAACAACAACAACAAAACAATGCAATATTCCCATTCACTTCCTATTTGGAATGTAGTAGCAAAGAACACTGGCTGTATGAGTTTTTTTAAGTTTCACTATAACAATGATTGAAAGCTGTCATTCTCCATTGGCCCATTCAGATCAGCTCTTTTTAGACAAGCTAATTCCCTCCTAGTAGCTAATTTGTAGTTTCCACAGCAAAGAAGAAATAACTTCATAATGTGAAGCTGCTTTCAAAAGTACACTTAAACTACTGCTTTACAGAATTACGACACTTCACACTATATGCAAGCTGAGGCAAAGAGGATGATTGAAACATTTACTTGATGTCCATCCACTTAGCTGTTGATACAGAATGAGACTCGGGTTATCTTTCATGTCCTAAATTCGTAAGCATTAGGAAAAAGAAATGCTGATAAAGCAACAGACTATAAAAATTAGAATATTAAATTTTTAGGGTATAAGATTTATTTGGAAAAACTTGTATAATGTCACAATAGATTTGCTTCTTAAACGCTTACATCTTCCACATCTACCAGGTGGGAAAATGGCTGCTTAGAGATCATTACAAACATCACAGTTATTATCAGACTTATTTAAGAATGTGGCAAATTTAAAGAAGCAAGGAGAACTCTTTCATTAGAGATATTACATTTCTGAGCCTGATTGCTATTGTAAATGATAAAAAAAATAACTATATGTTTGAGCCTAGGTGCCGTACAGTACATACTAATGTTCTGTATACTATAAAGGCTACAATCGCAATTCACAGACAAGGGCATCAGTAGCCTGTACTGGCAACAGCTGGGATTCAAGACAGAGTTAACACAGCTGTGATGTATCAAAATGTGGCAATCTGGAACTAAAACCAGAAGGATCTTCCCACTGAGGGAGGTCTTCTTCATGATAACAATTCCCTTGTAGGTGAAAGAGCATGTCTAGGAGACAACTGTGTGCCTGGTCGGCAGTAGCAGTAGTCTACATCTACACTTCTACAGTGGATAAAATCAGATGAAATAAGTCTTTTGTAAAAATGAAATAGAGAACATTAACTCCAATAACCCTGGAGTGCTGAAAATGAAACACTTCTGGGGTGGTGCAACTGCTAGTAAGTATAATCCCACGTGAGAAAGAGACATAAGAAAATTTAGAAATATTGAACAGAGAGAAGAAATAACTTGGGGGTATTTACTTCATATTATGAATAAAAAACTGCTCCAGCCAACACATGTAAGTATTGATTATTTTGTCTATTTTATGCAATACAAACAATCAAGTTTTCACTGAAATTACCCTTCTGTACACATTATCAGAAAGCAATTAAAAACAAAATGCCTCCTGCTTATCTGATACGCAGTGTTATATCATCAATATCAATGAGGGGCAGATGTTTATTAAAGTTAGCAGAGAATAACAGGGCTCTTTCTAGTTTTAGAAGCAGGTAAATCAGGTTCATTTTATGGGTGTAAATGAGATTAGAAGCAAACCAGCTGCACAAACTTCAGAGAGGCTTCTCATAACATAAACAGAGGTGTTTATTCATAAAAGAGTAAATGCTCTAATTTCTCCTTGCTTTACTCCATTTTCTAAGTAGTTTCACACATGTGCATATGCTGATGTCAGAATAACCCATTATGTCACCTACTGTGACTTTCACTGTGTACCAGACCCTTAAATTTTACCCTTTTAGGTTATTTTTATTGAAATACCTTGACTGTAACTCACATTTGACTAAAACATCTCTTCTGTTGCACTAAAATGTGTCTTCAGTTTTGATTTGAAGACATGAAAACTGAAAATCTATCAGTTTTCACAATATTTTGTTCCAATAGTTAGTTACATTCTTCATTTAAAATCATGCTAATAACTTGAATTGTTTTGCTTTAGCATTCTCCTGTGAGTTTTTCTTTATCTGCTGAACTAAACACCTTTTTTCTATTTCACTTTCCTATCCCTAGAGATATTTATATAACTCAACAGAATCAGATTCAAATCTTATTTATCATAAAATAAGAAAAGTGAACTCTTTAAATGTATGCGTGTGCCAGGGGAAAAAATTAATACATTCTCTACCTTAGTTGGGTTAACCCAAGTAAGCTAAAAATTCCTAAAAGAGCAATAAAGACTAGGCCATCTTGGTTTTCATTTCAGCTGTGCCTGACTTTTTTACACTTCTAAAATTCAGGTTGAAATCTTAAATTTATTATCAACTCTATGGTTTTCATCTGAGTTAGCTGACTCAGATTTGCCAACCCAAGTTAAGAATAGTTCTTTGTATTTGCTATTGTCAGTGTGTGTTAAGGAGTCTGCCAAAGACATTTGCTGTTCTTATTTCCAACCACTCTATTCTGAAATCTCTCTGACAGAGACAGAAGATGTGACTGTCCCTGGCATCCCCCAGAGTGTCAACATACCACCAGCAGCAGTGCAGAACTGTAAACTGGGATGGTTGAGACAAGTGGTCCATTCTCCAATTTCTGCCAAGAAGGCAGTGATATCTGGCAGAAGGGCAGAGCAGACAACTAGGATCAGTAAAGCTTCAAACAACAGTAGCTAAATCCACCACTCACTGATGTCTAGAATAGAACAGAATCATTTGAGTTGCAAGGGACCTTTAAAGGTCATATAGTCCAGCTCTTCTGCAATTAACAGAGACAACTACAACTAGATCAGATTGCTCAGAGTCCCATCTAACCTGTCTTTGAATATCTCCAGGGATGAGGCATCCACTAGCTGTTCCAGTGCTTCACTTCACTACTGCATCCAAAACTACTGGATCTCCATCCACACAGTGAACCATTAACCAACTCTCTCTGGGTACAATCTCACAACCAGTTCCTCATCCATCAAACAATCCACCCATCAAAACCATATCTTTCCAACTTGAAGAGAAGGATGCTATGGGTGACCATTTCATTTTTTTCACTCACAGTTACACCATCATAAAAAGTTACAAGGTTGGTCAGGCAGGTTCTGCCTTTGGTGAAGCCAAAGTCCAATACAACCTCCCTGTATTCCATGCACCTTGGCATAGCTTCCAGGAGAATCTGATCCATAATCTTCCCCAGCACAGAGTTGAAGCTGACATGTTCGTAGTTTCCTGGGTCATCCTTTCTACCCTTCTAAAAAATGAGTATGACATTGCCTTTTTTCCTGTTACCAGGGACTTCACCTGGCTGCCAGGACTTTTCAAATATCATAGAGAGTGTCTGGGCAACTACATTAATTTCATTAAGACTCTGAGTTGCATTTCACTGGGACTCGTATACTTATGGATGTTCAGGTTCTTTGGCTGCAAATCTGATCTTTGTTTACAGTGAGAGGGACATTACTCCCTTATTCGCAATCTTCTGACTCATCTGCTCAAAGAGTGTGTGAAGAGCAGCTGACAGTGAGGACTGAGGCAAAAACGCTGTTGAGTACCTCAGCATTCTCCTTGTCCATTGTTAACATCCTACCTGTATTGCACACTAGTGAGGGTATGCCCTCTTGGACTTTCCTTTTCTAGTTTATGTACTATAGAATCCTTCCTTGTTCTTCTTTGTACTTCTTGCCAAGTTCAGTTTCAGTTGGTCCTTGGCCTTCCTGACTCCATCCCTACTTCACCTAGAAGCATCCCTATACTATTCCCAGGGTACCTGTCCCCGCTTCCACCACCTGTGCATTTTCTTCTTGCTCTCCAATTTGATCAGCAGGTCCTGGCTCAGACATACCAGTCTCTTGCCTTTCTTTCATAACCTCCTGTACCTGGGGATGGAGAGTTCTTGTGCATCATCCCTCCAATTCATATCTTTCTCATGAGTGACAAAATGGATTAAAATAGTTCAAATATATAAAACTGCAGAAACCCAGCATTAAAAGAGAAGGCTGTTGATTTAGCTAGAGGCATAAGCTGAAAGCAAAGATCAAAACTAATGATGATCTCAATTAAATTTCCATAGTATCTCTGGGAAACCTCAAGCTATATGTTGAAATTACTTTATTGTCAATGTGTATTGTTTACTTTTCCCACAGAGGCTAACAGGGTCAATTTGGCCTCATGTTTCCATGCTGGAGGACAGAATACAACAAAATGATGATGGGAGGAAGTGAAAAAAAAAAAAAGAGCAAAGATATACAGTGATATACACTTTTGTTTTTCAGATATGTGAAGGAAAACTATGTAAGAAAGAGAAAAAGACAAAGACAGAGCTTAGTGTTACATGATTGATGTTCTCATATATTATACACCACCAGAGAAGATATTTGAAGTAAAAGAGAAAGTGTGCTGAAAATCCAAAGTCAGATAGTTAAGTCCTTATCATCTACTGAAGTAACTGCGGGCTACACACAATAGAAAAGCTCACCTGACAGTTAATTTTCTAAGTTTCAGTAGTCACCACAGGGATGGAGTTAGCCCATCTTGTTAGGTGACTCACAGTCAGTTTGCAGTAAGGGTTGACAGGTCCAATTACACCATGTGGAGAAGAGAAATGCCATGCCACAGAATTCATGTGGCCCAAAGTGAACCCTGTACATCTACAGTGATTAAACAAATAAAAGAGCTAAATATATCACCATTTAGAGTGGACATCAGGAAAAAATTCTTAACTGTGACAGCAGAGAAATACTTGAATAAGCTTCCTTAGTGAGGTGGTTGATGCTCCATGCCTGTCAATATTCAGAAGGCATTTGGACAATGCCCTCAATAACTCACTTTATCTTTTGATTAGTTCTGGAGTGGCCAGGCAGTTGGATTCAGCAATCCTTGTAGGTCCCCTCCAATTGAATTTTTCTATTCTAATATTTACAATTATGTAAGCATCCAGATTCCTAATGGTTTCAAAATGTCCTACTTATTATTAATCTTCTTTACATTTGGAAACCAAAAAGAACAGATATTTTTGTTGTTGCTATTTTGTTTTGTTAAATAAAAGATCTTATAAGCTCTCGTAGGACTACAAGGAAGATTTATTCAATTTGCCCCTAAAAAGCTTCTTCCCTTTCCCATGACAGAAACACAATTTCTCTTTCAGCCATCCACATACATTTTTGTTGTGGCCTTCATTCTTGGCCAGTTATTGATTCTCTTACAAATCCTTATGATTGCCTTCAATGACAAAGATTAGATAGCGCCATTAACCCACAGCCAAGGGCACTGTATCGCTTATTAGATTTCTTTTAATCAGACACCTTTGATCCCAAGCAGTACTTAACAACTGATATGCCACTGAGAGTGTAATGCATGTAAAGAAAAGATCCAGAATGGATAGCCTGCCCCAATAAATACTGCGCTGAAAACTAGATTAACTGAAGTAATAGGAAGTATGCAATCAGAAGGGGAAAAAGCCAGAAAAGGAAACAGGCTCTCTTTAAGGTTCTCTATAAGAGAACAACACAGTGCACAAGTTAAAGCACAAGGTTAAACAATTTGCAAAAAAAGAAGGTGCATAAACAAAATGATCAAAATGTTTCAGTTTAGGTCATACCAAATGAAATCTAGGTTTCTACTCCTTTTACAGCATTTGAATACTGTATTTGTTTTCCAGGAAGTGGAAATAGTCTAGGTCTATTTTACAGCTTTGAAAATCTCTGCCATCAATTATAGGGCATATTCCATCATTATTCTTAAAGGCAAGATGATTAATATTTGTAATTTGGTGGCATGTATTTTGTTCTTTAATTTTTTTTGTGATTAAAACAGGATTTGTAGTATATTTCCAAATACATATTGCCTGATATTCTGGTACTTCTAATGCACTTTCTTCAATTCCAACTGCATTTATTGTTTGGAAGGGAGAAACATTATAGGTTTTAGAGAATGCCTTTTCTGCAGTGACTTTCCTGATATATTTGTAATCATTTCCTGTTCCCTCACTTGAAAGACCAGAAAAAAATCTTGACAACCTCCAATACAACTACTTTAAAGAGGCACTCAGTGCCCTCACTACTTCCCAGTACTAGCTTTGCCACTCGAAACTGCCTCTTCTGAAGGCAAGATACAAGCGGTAGCAGGAAAAGATGAACTACACCAAGCTCTGCAAACATCTCCCTGACTAAGAAGCTGGTCTCAATCTCCCTTAATAATCATTTAGTTAAGAGATAGCTAAGTGATTGTAAAGTTATACCAGTACTATACTGTTCTCCCTGTAATACTGAGAATTGCTTTCTGAACAACCAAGCTTCCTTCATTTCCAACAAGAAGCTGAATTAATTTTTAATTATAGAAAGAAATTAAAAACTCTTCATAAAGTTTAGAAAGAAAGTAACATCTATATATGTATTTTTTAAAAACTTAAAATTGTTATGTTATCATACATAACTGCAAAAAATGGGTTCAGCTTAACATCAGGTTCTCAAATTAGTACAGTTTAATAAAGTTCTTACATTGTAAATGCAATATGTGATTATCATGGTGTGCTTATAAAAGATTGTGCAAAAAAACATAGATAGCCTGGCTCTTAGTTACATAACTGATATATCAACATGTGGGAATAAATATTCTAAAAATGGTAAACACAGCACACAACTTTCAACATCTATTGCTTTTATCAAGGTATTCATCTCAAGAATGTGCAAGTGGGCCTGTTTGTTAACAGACTCTGATAACCACTGAAAATGGAAATGGAGCCATGCTGCAGTAAGTGAAAAATACCATGCATGTTGAAATAAAAATTCTTCTTGATCTTTCACAGAATATGTTAAAATACAGGTTGGAATGAAGGGCTCCAAAACCAAAGTCCTAAATGCAAGCAAAAAGTAATGAGAACAGCATAACGTGATTTCACCAGGCAATGCAAATATTTCTCTTAAAGATCTTTCAGTTACAAATAGACCCAATTTCCAGAGAAGGATGAAATATAGTTTCCTACATTCTGCCTTAGAAAAAGGAGCAAAAATTAAAGATATTATGAAGCAATGAATTCCACTAGAGACTACTTGATACAACCAGTGATCATTCCTATCAAGTCTAATTAAAACAGCTTCAGGTTAGGTCTACATAGTTGTGTAATTTTAATCACTTTCATCTGTCATGGGGAAGGCAGGATACGTTAACATTTCTCTATTCATCCAAACGTCAGGCAGTGACATGGCAAGGTCTCCCAGAAACCTGTCAATTATGGCAAAGGTTAGTTTCATCTGCACAGAGATTTTAGAGTTTCTTTGGGATGCAAAGACTCCCAGGGTACTGACTAACGGGCCATACTCTAACAGGAACTCAGTAATAGATGGAATACCACAGGAGTCTATCCTGGGACCTGTCATGTTTAGCATCTTTATCAGTGATGTGGAGGAGGTGAAGGAATACACTCTTATCAAGTTTACAGATTACACTAAATTGAGGGGCAATCTATGCGAATGCAATTGCAAGGCCAGAGCTTGTTCTGCAGAAGAGATGGGTTTTGGGGAGACCTAACAGAAGCTCTCCAGCATTAATAGGAAGTTTATTAAGATGACAGAGCTAGGGTTCTCATAATGGTGTATCATGGAAAGACGAGAGACTTCAACTATAAACCTGAACAATAAATTCAGACTGGATATAAAAAGAACCTTTTTCAGTATGACAGTCAGCCAATGGAGCAGGTTGCCACAATGAGTTGTTCAATTTCCATCATTAGAGGTCTTCAAGACCTGATTGCATAAAGTCCTAAGAAACCTAGTTTGATCTCTCATCTGGAACTGTTTTGATAGAGCCTGAGATCTTTTCCAATCTGAAGAAAAATGAGCCTACCATTTTTTACAAATCATGTACTGTCTTACATCCTCCTCCTGGAAATTTCCATAAAGATAGATAAGAGTTATACCTTAATTGGAGATTCTTCTTGAATAAACCTGATCCAAATTCTGTTACCTTCCAGCTCCTTGGGCCCTTTGCTGAGAACAGTCTTGACTCTATAAAACTTTGTTTTTTCAGAAACTAAATATCAGTGTATTATCAAAATTGTTTTTCTCCTAGAACCAAAAACATAGCATCATATCAGACACTCTGAAGAAAACAATTCTATCCCAGTTGAAACTAAGATAGTCAGTAAGACTAAATACTGCGACCTCACTCAGAAGCACGTGCTTCTCTCCTCCATCAAGTCAGAGCTACTGCATCCAAACTTTTTACTGGGAACAACCTATCAATTCACACATTACATTCACATCAAGGGAGGTGAGCCTGCCCCTCTACTCTGTGGCTGGTGAGGTCTCACCTGGAGTACTGTATCCAAATGTAGAGTCCACAGTAAAGGAGAGACATAGACCTCTTGGAGCCTGTCCAGAGAAGGGCCACAAAAATGATCAAAGGGATGGATCACCTCTCCTATGACAATAGGCTGAAAGATCTGGGGCTGTTCAACGTGGAGAAGAGAAATCTCTGAGGTGACCCGATAGTGACCTTTCAATACCGAAAGGGGAGTTACAGGAAAGAAGGGGACAGACTCTTTAGCAGGGTTTGTGGTGATAGAACAAAGAGAAATGGTTTCAAGCTTAAAGAGGGTAGATTTAGGTTAGACATAAGGAAAAAGTCTTTTATAGTGAGAGTGGTGAGGCACTGGAACAGGTTGTCCAGAGATGTGGTAGACGCCCCTTCCCTGAAGACTTTCAAGGCGAGACTCAACCAGGCTCTGGGCAACCTGATCAAGCTGTAGGTTTCCTCATTGTAGGGAAGTTAGACTAGATGACTTGTAACGGTTCATTCCAACTCTAAGAATTCCGTGATTCTACGATCATCTAGCAGAATGTTAACTGGAATGCTAACATGGAAAACCATGCCACAAAATGTGTTAAAAAGTAGTAGAGCCTTAGGCTCAAGTTCATGCCATGGTACTCTTGTATTTTATCACACCAATTTCTTTATTTGTAATCATTAATTCACATATTTCTCCACATAAACTACAATGGATTCAAGCAATGAAGATGAACAATTGAAATTATTGTAAAAAGTAAATAAAAAAAGAGAGAGAGAGAGAGAAAAAAAGAAAATCATGGATCATCTATGATTCTATATTTTACTGGAGATACATGTATTGACACAGTCATGTCAGCTGAAAGTTTGAAATTCTGAGACAGACTCTTACCTAGACTAAAATGGGAAATAATGGGAGTGCAATGTGGGGTAATCCAGGCAAGACTATAATTAGAAAAACAAAAAGTTAGAGAAAGAATGCCCTATGCATCAAATCAAACAATACTTGCTGAGATTTCAGTTCTTTAAGATGCTGGACACTGCCTTGGCAAGTTGAGTCTTAAATGTCAAGATACAGGAGTCAAGTAATCTTAAAGTATTAAACCAATGTATTTTGAAGTTTTTTCTCAGAAGTTATTCCATTATCATTGCCTTTATTTTCTTTGCTAACAGACTGTGAATTTCCCTCCAATAAACACTTGAGTAAGTGTTCTCTGGTGAATGAATGAATAGTGACTGAGCTGTCAGACTGTAAAAGCTGTCCTAAAGGTATGAATACAAAGCTGGTTTTGACATAAATAGTAATCAGGTTAAGCACTGAAGCATATAAAGGATCAAAACAATATAATAACAGACTATCAAAATAGTCACAGCCTTTCAAAACTGCTTCATAGATCAGAATACAGAAGGCGGAAGAATGAATATATATAAGTGGTTTTAATCACTGTTCAGCAGTGCTTTAATTCAAACAGAAGCTGGGTATGTATAAGGGAATTAGCTTTGGTAATGAACATTTACAATGATCAGGAACGTTTTTCTGCATGAGGAGGGATCAGTACAGGTGAAACCAAATAATTTAAGTGAGGATAATAACAGTGCAGAAGCCAAAAGTAGGCTACATGGTGTGGGGAGAAGGGAATGCCCAAACTAAGGAATATGATCTTTATTAAAAGGTTAGTGAGAAAATTTCCAGCTCTTATAATGTCCTTTGATGCCTTTAGGGTAGGCATGCTGCACAGATATTTGGGCAGACAGGTTTTAAAACAAAAAAAAATAGAGGAGAAAGGCACACTGACTGCATCAACTTGATAAGCAAAATATATGAAGAATTATATTTTAATAGACTTTAGTTTGTAAGTCCAAACCAATAGTATCTATAAAAAGGTACATTAAATGACCATTAGAAAAGAGTGGGAAATGTCAGGCTTTTGATTCCTAAATACTGTACAAACCGAGGGAGTTCAGTTTTATGTTTCTTGAATTCTGATGACTCTTTTCACCTTGGCATTGCTTCCTAAATTTCCATAACTTGGAAACTCTAGACCAAACTGATCTGAAGGAGCTCTCTTCAAATATATTAGATGGACAGAAGGTTGAAAGCATCTACTGAAATTTGGTCACATCACCCTCATCTGATACCTTTGACTGATGAGTTGCTAACTCATTAAGTTGACTTTCTTTGATAAACTAATTAATATGCTATCAGAAATGCTGTAGGTCGAATCTCTCTGGACTGGGCAAGCACTTGACTTTCTCCCTACTTAATAATCAATTACTGTTTTACTTCCTCATTAATTATTAATTATTAATTAAAAATTGGTAAATAATAACAGAATATTAGACAGTATTATCAATACTATATTATTAATTAGAAGTTAAGATTATAAACATAGCAGGAAAACAGAAGGATTAATGCAATTACTATGGAAGACAGGACAGAAAATACTGAAACTGAGAAGAGTATGGATTAATGAGGATATATAGATCTAAAAGATTACCAACAGACATATCAGACATGCTCTTATTTTCATACTGTCACAAATGAACTTGTCATGGAAAGGAAACGGTGAGAGATGTGCCAGTGAAGTTTGGTGACACAGAATGAAATCTTTGCATATGCAAAAAGATACCAGAATGGTGCAAAGGAAGAAATGAATGATCTTGAGCACTGTAACAGAAAAATGTGAGATAAAATACAATACGAAAAGACGAGCAGTTATAAACTTCAGGGCTAAAAAACATTATTATTCATTAGAAGCTAATTTGTCCTATACTAGAAACTACTGCAAGGAAAAGATATGAATTTATTAAGTAACCACCGGAGAACTGTGAAACAGTGAAGTTATGCACAAACGACAGAAGGCAATTGTGGAACATGTAAGAAGGGCATTTCCAAGAGAGGACTGGAGGGGAAAAAAAAAAAAAAAAAAAAAAAAAAGAAGTGTTGCTGCTGTGACTAGATCAATAACACTCTACCATCAATTGTCAGACCATTAATCAGGCTCAGAGAAGGGGTTGCAGAAAGATCCAGGGAAGATGGAGGCTTTTTACCTCTTGAGGATTGAGGTGACAGCATGAATTCCTAATGTAGGAACTAGGAATAAAGAAAATCTCTTTGACTCAAATGTGATTAGATTACATGATTCTTGAAGTGGCAGAGGACTGGATTAAATGATTTGGAGATACACACCATTCCTGTACTCCTAACCACATAGATGATGGTGTTATCTGTTCTTAAAGTCCAAGTATATAAAAATGTAACAAAGTAGCTGCATGGAGCTTCAATAAACATTCCAGAGGTGTCCATCACATGGGCTTGTGCTGGGGAACAGAAAAGAAAGAAACCTATGGTGCATATGTTGAGATTGGATGGAAATGGGGAGCTGTTCAGCTGAGGAAAAGGGCACAGGCAATATCAGAATAGTGTTTCTGTATATCAGCAGAGATAAACAGAATTCCATTTTTGTGATTTTCTCTGGGTCATCAAATGTGTGTCCTGAAAAGACTATCTATAGTGCTAGTCCTACATTTTTCTATTCAAGGATTAAAAAAAAAAAAAGAATTAAAACTTACACTGATTCATTTGGCAAATAATATTAATAATAATAACAACAACAATAACAATAAAATTAAGTAAAATAAAAGCCAGGATTTCTCTACTAAGTACTGAATATTCTGATGATTTCAACACATACTTAAACACCTTCTTAAATAAAGGTCTCTATCTCACCCGAAGCTTTAATTTCAGGGTAAAAGTTCTAGCACTACTGGAATATTCAACCACAGATCTAGACCCGAGTTCTGACTCTTCACGTTGATGCAGAAGAGTCAGGATTCTTATTCTGAGCAAGATCAGATCATGTTGATATATTTGCAGTGGACTGGAAACTAGCCTTGCTTAAGCACGTTGTTGTACAAATTCTTTCATATCCAAAGAATGAGTCAATTTATGTAAATGAAATGAGCTGTATAGTAAGGCACGTCAGAATACAGAAAGGAAACAATAGATGGGAAATGATTTCCTTGTGTAAAAAAAGATATCAGATCTTGCATGGAATGCATTTTGAGGTGTTATAATTACTTCTGAGAAGCAGCGGCTCGTGCTTGTTCAGCTCTACATTTCTAGACTGCTACTTTTCTGTGATTAGAATCTAAGCCAGGTTTCTTTTCTTTCCAGTTTGCCTGGCCAAAGCTATCTAAGCTGAAGAAATGCAGGAAGTATATTGTGTTTCCCAGTACAAGAAATACGTGGAGCTTTCTACTGCCCTTTTAAATCATAGCAAAACTGCAGCATGAAGCCATAATTTGATCTTCAATATTTTACAGTTATCAAGATGCACACAAATTTTTGTAAGTAATATGCACTTGGCTGCTGAAGTAACCTGTTTTCAGAAATACTGAAGGTAGATATTAAATGCCATATTTTGATACTTCTTGGATTTATTCCTGCGTATTCCTTATTGAGGAGGGAAATAGTTTTTAAATTTTGTATATCAAACTCTAATTTTTCCTTTAATAAATAAATATTCACACATTGTACATAAATGTGAAAAGAGGTGCCACACATAAGCAGTCTGCATTAAACTTTATCAGAGTTAGTTGGTATCAGTTTGCTATGTTGTAAAGTGATGGAAAAATGAATTTGGTTTGAAGTGACTTTAGTTCACTTTTGAAATTCCATCTTGGGGTAGGCAAGTAAGAGCCTACAAAATTATGTTTACTGAGCAAATGGGAATACGTTAGAAATTACCTCTACATAAGGCATATGAGCTGTGTAATGAAATGCTGTCAATGTCACTAAACATTTGTTTTTAATAGAGAAGGAGGTGGACATGAGACTGTCCCCCTAAAATAGTTCTTGGACAGGTGATTTACTGCCAGTAAAAATGTTTTCTAAATTTTAGTTGAATTGCTCTCCAATTCCTGCAAACTAGTCATTCTGAGGTACAAAAATCAATTCTGACATTCCCATTTTTAACATTTACCTTAACGCTTTTTTTTTTTTTTTTTAGAAAAAAAAGAGAAGTACCTTGTTTCTGGATGTACTGAGTAATGCATGCTTAGAGGAAAGATATAAGAAGCAAGACAAGTGTGCATTGATTCTTCCTTGCTATAACAATGTCTGGCAAACAAGACAGAGATGGCAGCCACACCATCCTTTTGAATAATCTCTGCTAGTCATAATCATGAACTTGTCGAATCCTTTCTAGAAAGCAGACAAATATTAATCTTCTACAAAGTTCTGTGGCAATAATGTCCACTATAAGGTATAGGTGTTAGATGTTTAAAAACACACTTGCTTTTTTGTTTGTTTGTTTGTTCTTGAGAGGTCTGTAGCTTGATTTACAATGAAGAGTGAAATGTTGTTCCCTGTGCTATTCACGTTCTTGTAGATTTTCTTCATATTAATTCTTCATTTACCTCCCAATATAAGGACATTAATCAGAATTAAAAGGGAAAATGAGAAGACTCAAAGTATGTGCTATGAATTTTACAGGTTTGGAAAAAAATTATCTAGACTTTTGTGGTCAGCAGGACAACGACAACAACAAAAGAAAAACATCAAGCAAATAAAACCAAAACAAACATTTACAAAAAAAAAAAAAAAAAAAAAAACAGAGCCTAAAATCAGTATGTGTTTTGCCTTGTAAAAAAAATGCCTCTTCCAACATGATACGTGACAATTATGCTATAATTTTATTACCATAGCTTTCTTAATAATTTTAATCACCTAGAAATGGTTTGGAAGAATAGCAAATGTACAA
>PPHD01018631.1:0-14457 GCA_002909625.1 Bambusicola thoracicus
TTTTTTCATAAATGATTTAAATATAACTATTTTTTAAAGCTGCAAGAGGCTTTATCAGGAACATTTTAAAGGGTTGTGTATAAGTTGCCTTTAACAGAAGTAGCAGATGCAATTCTGTTCCTCTGACTTGCTTGCTAGTCTTCCTGAAATTCTGTTGAGGCGTGACCAGTTGTGTACCATGGATGTTAGGGTCTGTATTTGGCCTTGAGACCTGAATTTCAAGAATGCATCTAGTCGTCGTTATTCAGAAGCTGGAGGCTCCAGTTGGAATTACCAAGCTAAGTGTGCTGCTATAGGTGTGGTGTTGGCTTATTGACGCAGCCGTGCACAGAGCTGAAATCTGTTTTGTTTACCCCAGGGATTGCGTGAAGTACATTTCAGTTACTGCTTCGGTGACTGATTCTTTTTGTAACTGTATTAAGGGCATTAGTATGTTGAGAAAACACCACTCTTGAATATCTCCCAATACAAATTGGGATTCTTAAATGTCATTAATGAAAGATGGCACTTTTAGGCTCTATATCTTCTTTGCAATATACAAAACTATCTCTATCTTTGTCTGATGGACATTTCACCGCACGCCATGTTTTTCCCCAGTGCTTCTCACACGTAGAAGAGGTGTGTGTGTGCACTGCACCACAGCCCTCAGCCTCTCGGACATCCGTGAACTTCCACAACAGTCAATGCTGGCGGTGCACTTACTGTCTTTCTACTGAGCACTGGAGCTAAAAGTGGAACCAGAGCTATCTTAAGCCACGCTGTTTTCATAAAACGAAAGGCTTTTTGGATAACACCGGTGTCCCAAGGTTTTCCTGCAGGTAATTGCCATTTATGTGTGTGGACAAGTCAAATTTGGGTGTTATCCATCTACAGGAAGGAAAATTTCTGTGCTGGATTTCGTACTGACAAAAGCACAATCCACCCGAGGAAAACCTTGCCATTAAGAGCTGACCCCGGGCGTAGCATTTAATTGTGCTCATCTTTCGTGTCGTACTTTCTCATTTGAGCCAGCTGTCCCCCAGCACGTCCCTAAGGCTCCACTGCTCAGTGCCTGTGCTCGGGTGAACCCGGAGGCTGAGGGCATCTGGGGGGGGAAAGGCATCGCCAGCAGAACATGGCGTCCTCCATCACAGGCTTCCAGTGGGAGCTCAGAGAAACTCCACGAAAGTCTTGTCTCTGTTAGAAAATAAACTCTCCTGTGAAAAGCATGATCTGTTCAGAGTTGCGGTGTTAGATGTTGGTTAATAGCTGTGCAGTTTTTATTATTTCTCTTCGAAAAGAGGCACAATCCCCACGATTGACTTTGTTTACTGTCCCCCCCCCTCCCCCCCCCGCGATCCCTCGCACTTCTATTCAGACGCAAATTTCATCAATGTACGCAACATCCTTTGTAATTTAAAATAAAAATTGTGGAGGAAACACTGTCTCGGATCACTGCGTGTGTTTGTGTGTTGGGGGAGGCTTGGGGGGCCCTGGGGCCTTTCCCTTTTCCACACTGGAGGACCCCGCCGCAGAGGGAGGGCCGGAGGGCGCTGCGCGGTGCCAGCAGGGGGCGCTCGAGGCCCCGGCGCTCCACTCCCAAGATGGCGGCGGCGGCGGCCGGCAGTGTGCCGGTGCGGGTGTGCCACCAGGAGATCGTCAAGTTCGACCTGGAGATCAAGGCGGCCGTGCAGGTAGCGCCGCCCGCGGAACCCCCCCTGAGGCGACGGAACCTTTCGGCGGGTGCTGCGAAGCGCCCGCGGCCCGGCCCTGCCCGCCACGTAGGGCCTCGGGCCGCGCTGACCGCGCCGTTGTCTTCCAGGACATCCGGGACTGCCCGGGGCCGCTCAGCGCCCTCACGGAGCTCAACGCTGCGGTGAAGGAGAAATTCCGGCACCTCCGCGGCCGCATCCAGGTGGGGTTGCGCTGCCTGCAGCACCCCCGGGCTGCCCGCGGGGCCGCTGTGCCGCCATCAGCTCTTCGAGGGGCCGCCGCCGCTTCGCGCCTTTCCCTTGGAGCCGCAGGTGGCTGCGGTCTGATTTCCCGTTTCTGCTTTTTGTCCAAGGAGCTGGAACAGATGGCGAGGGAGCAAGATAAAGAGTCGGAGAAACAGGCCTTGCTGCAGGAAGTGGAGAACCATAAAAAGCAGATGCTCAGGTAGGCCGTGCTGCTTACAGGTGCCCGTCCTCAGAGGTGCCTGCCTTCAGGGCACTCTTTCAGACCCTGTTTGGCCAACCCGGTCAGTGAGCGGTGCTGCTTTCAGTAATACCAGGAGCAGATCCTGGCACAGGTTGCACAGAGGTGGTGCTGCCCCATCCCTGCAGACACCCGAGGTCAGACTGGAGGGGCTCTGAGCACTGATGGAGCTGTGGTGTCTCTTTTCATTGCAGGGGGTTGGACCAGTTGGTCTTTAAAGGGCCTCTTCCAACTCAAGTGATTTTATGATTCTATGATCAGGGACAGAAAGAGGAGGGCTCCCATCTCCTTCCTGTCTCCTGGCTCTCTGAGCAGGTCTGTCCGTTTGAGTGATTAAGCCTGTAATGATACACTTGGAGAAGAAATGAAAGGTCAATGCATAATCACTCTGTGGTACAATACAGAGAAAGTCTATGTACAAATGTGGATCTTAGTTATGGTGACTGCTTTGTGAAAGTGATTTCTGCTTACAGGGTGTTGCCGTCACACTACAACACTGTACTCTTGTGATTTCAGCAATCAGGCGGCTTGGAGGAAGGCAAATCTGGCTTGCAAAATCGCTATCGACAACTCTGAGAAAGATCAGCTGCTGCAGGGAAGAGACTCCTTAAGACAGAGGTATTCAAATGTCCCCTTGAATGAAGTGAGACTTAAGCAATGTGTGCCATGCTCACTGGTACAAACGGAAGCAATGTGATGTTCTTGAAATGACTGGACTGTACACAGAACATGGCTTTTATTTTAAAGGAGCACTGCTGTCTATTGTGGAGGCTTAACCTGCCAAGAACTGTGATAATTCCAATTGGTTTTTTAGTGTTGGCATGTCAAGGCAGAGAGGAGATTGTGATAGACTTCATAATTTTTGTGATAGTCTTTTATATTAATTCCAGTCAGGGTCATAACTTGTGCAGTGATCCATCACTTGTTTATTTTCCTTAGTAGAAGTGGATATAAGTTTGTATAACTTCTGAATTGAGGAGTTGGCAAATCTGGTATTGTGGAGCAGCAAGGAGGATACCTGAGATAATGAAGTGGTAGTTTGTATCAGTGCTTCCATGCTACCTCATGAAGTTGTGCCATCGTGGCTGAACGACTGCTACAACGTGAGCTCTGTGAGACTCTGAGCTGCAGTTGTTAAGGCTTTTGACATCAGTATTTTGTGGTTTTTCTTTGGTAGTTCAGCAAAGAACATCACCAGTTCTCGTGCAATAAAACCTGGTTGTATCTTTTATACACAAAGTATAGCTGAGCATTCGTGCTGTACCAAAGAAACTGTTTTATCCCTTGGTGTTTTCTTCTTTTGCTTTTTCAGAAAGACTACAAAGGAAAGTCTGGCAGAGAGTGCAAGTAACATCACAGAGAGTCTGATGAGCATCAGCAGGATGATGTCGCAGCAAGTCCAGCAGAGCGAGGAGACCGTGCAGACCCTGGGTACAGATGGAGTTGGGGTTTGGGGTGTGGGTTGGGTGACTGAAGAACCTTTCAGCTGTTCTGTTAGGGTGGGGAGCCAAACTGTTGTGGTGCAGAGCATAGTGGAAGTACACATTGCTGTAGGAGAACTTGCTGTGATGGTAATTCAAGGATTGTTCAGCAGAACTTCTCTAACATTTGAACAGAAATGGAAAATACTAATGTACTTTGCATGAGGTTTTTTTGCTGAAGTTTTTGTTTGGTGTTTGTGGATAGCAAGGAGAAGGGGGCAGGCTGGGGAACTCAGTTTTATGTGAAGGCAATTGTGAAAGTAGTGTGAGTTCACACAGTGTTAACTGTGGGTATGATGTTACTCTGTGCTGCTGTCCTGACATGCATTTGGCAACAGAGAAGAGAGGAGCACAGGTACAAGTCCATATGTAGAGGAAACAGTCTGACTAGAAAGACTGTTTTCATCCCTTCTCCAGCTGGGATGACTAAGAGACGAGGCAGTTGAGTGACTTGAACCGAAGGTCACTTGTTCTGTCCGCAGTGCATCACGAGCTGTGAAACCAAGATTTTGCTCACTTATTTGGCTTCGACTCCTATGAAGATAAATCAAGTGAACTCTCAGAATCGGTGATTCATGAACCATTTGGCTCTCTGTTGCCTGGGCCTCTTACTAGCTGTGCTGTTGTGCAGAAGAGAGAGCAGCGTAAAGGCTGGGATAAATGCCACAACTTTCATCCTCCTCTGGGGGTTTTGTGACCCCGTCTGTGGATGGCAGCTGGGCACAGTTTGTTCGTACAAAAGTAGCATGTTTCTTCTCCCATTAAAAAGACAGTTTGGCAGACACTTTGTCACCCTGTTTCTGACTGAGCAGTGCTTGGAGTTTATCGAGGGAAAGATCATTTACAAAACCCAGCTGCAGATTCTGAATCAGCAGTAATAATTTCCTTTTTTTTTCTGGGCAAGCCCTATCTTAGCTTGCAGTGAATGCATGCGGCTGGGAGGCTTTGCTTTGTCATCAGCAATGGAAGCAGCAGGTTTTCTATTTTCACTTAGACAAAATGTCTCTTTAAGATGGGACATAATGGCTTGCAAAATACTGCAGAAGTACTTCCACTACGCCTGTTTTGATGAACCAGACAGCACAGGTGAAGTTTGACCTTTCTTTATTCAGTCAGTTCAGTGTGGAATGACACACCAGCACTCACACTGTATGCAGTCTGTGATGGAAGAGAAAGGGAACTCCTGGACTTTTGCTTTCTGTCCTTCAGTAATTTGAAAGGAAGGCTGCTGTGTCTCAGGGATTTGCTTGGTCAGTTGGCTGTTTTCTCAGGGAAAACAGAGCTGGGAAGGATCGATGTTCCGTCTTGCTGTTTTGGCATACTCTCAAATTCTGTCTTGAATCAAGACTGATTAATATCCTTTTCTTCTGTCGTTGATTTTCTCTTTTTGAGAAGAAAAATGAACAAACAAAAAGAGCTGTTGTCAAAAAGGATAACCATTAAAAATGTTCAGAATTTTCAAACAGAATAACGAAGGAGCTCATGCTGTTTTATGCTGCTTTATCACTCTCTCCAGCCCCAGTTGATTCATGCTGATTTACTGCTCTGGCTTGGGCAAAACATTTGCTTGTCCATTGGGTGTGTTCACATACTGCTGTTCACATACTGTGCTGCTGCTGCTAGAACTGATGCTGACTGTGATGGCAATTCCTTTCTCTTCAATCAGTGGTTCTAACACCATTCTGATTTTGCTCTGCTTCCAGAGAGCTTTCAGGTAGCACTGTCTTTGGTCATAAAACTAGATTTGATCTGTAACCTAAAAATTAAAGATTGAGTCATGGGACCAGGGGCCTTTAAGCTGTTCATTACTTTTATTTTGCTTTACATCTTTCCCTGTTGGATCAAGATCACTGATTTGTGGAGGTTTCTGCAAGAACACAGTGTGCATTTGTCTTAGCCATGAATTTGATCCAGAAGGATCTCATGGGCTCTATCCATATTGCCCAAAGCTGCATGCTTACATCCTGTGACAGGTACATTTGAGACACAAACAGCTCAACCTTTTCCTTTTTTGTTGTTCATTTCAGCCAATTCTTCCCGAACCATCCTGGAAGCAAATGAAGAATTTAAGTCCATGTCTGGGACGATTCAGTTGGGGCGAAAGCTGATAACAAAGTACAACCGCCGGGAGCTGACTGACAAGCTGCTCATCTTCCTTGCCCTTGCCTTATTCCTGGCCACCGTGCTTTATATTTTGAAAAAAAGACTCTTCCCATTCTTATAAAATTCCAAAGTTAAATTGGACTACTATGAAAAATCAGAAAGGGATAGTGTAATGTTGTTAGGCTTATTAGAAAAGGGATATTGCAATAGCTGGAAGAGCATTAGAGCAGGCATGACTTCACACTGTCCCTGTGGAGCTCACAACCTGCCAAAGAAGAGCTTAGATGACCACAGGTTGGGAAGAAGTGGTTAGATGAAGGAGTGGAGAGAAGAAGCTCTGATCTGCCTGTGGGTTTGGGTGTCCGGATAGACACTGAAGGAACTGTGCCCTCGGAGCTGCTGCTCTTACCTCATCTTTTCTTCATTTTTGCCATGAAATTTACTTTTGTCTTTGGCTTGAAGTGGAAGCTGCATTGATACCCAAATGCAGGGTGCTGAAGACAAGAGGAAGGATGGAAGAGAGAAACACACATACATTCCATGAATAAACTATTTATTGTATCTGTGTAAGCTGGGTTTCGTTTAAAAACAAGGTCCAGTGGATTGAAAGAGCCAGAGTAACTTCCATGTAGAAGTCCTGCCTAACACTTGCAGCAGTGGGTGCTTCTGGGATGGATTTTCCAGGGGCGTAGCACACTTGCTTTGTTCTCTGGTGTTGGGAGGACTGACCAAAGCAAAAATGGGAGCCTCATTTGTTACTATTAATTCATGCAGCGTTGGAGAATTACGTGGTTAACCTGCTGAAATCAAAAGCCTTTTTTGCTTTTCTGTATGAAATGCCACAAAATAGTTTCGATTTGCAAAGGACAGACAGGTTCTATGTTTGAACATTTCTGAAAGTTGATATTTTTCTCAGTAAAATCTACAGTGACTGCCTTTCCTATCTCCTGTGCTCTCCTACTGGGATTTGATTTGATGTAACAGCAGAAATCCCAACATGCTGCCCTTTGTAGTACCAGAAATGCACTTCAACATTCTTAAAACTGCTGTCACCTTCCCCTAATGAATTGGATTCATTGCTTTTTTCTGGGCTGAGCAGTAACGTTGGTTTTCTCTTCACAAAGCTCTCTTGGAATGGTTAAATAATGCTTTAATGTAGCTGCTGGAAGTAAACTTTGAAAAGGCAGTGCTACATATACACTAAGAAGTAGGGCAGCAACCTCTCAGTAGCACATTCAGAGAGAATAGGTGACTACTGGGTTATCTTATGGTTGTAGTACTGGTTTTGCTAGGTCTTAGCAGTGGTACAGGGTACCCCTTCACCAGCAGCTGCTTCAAGCTTAGTGAAATGAGTGAGGAGTGATAGATTGTAGTAATCCAAACCACTGCAGGACAGTAGAAGTGGTGACTGTGTGTCCATGGGCACGAGCAGTAGAAGCTGGAATTTGTTATCTAGGTCAAAATCGAGGCCTCTGCCTGAAGAGTTGGAATGTCTGAGCCTTTCTTCCCAGTGTAGTAAAAGGGGTTTGGAAACCTTTGCACTAGGCCTGGTACGTCCCATAGAGGGCAGTGCTGTGTGTCTACCGTGAGCATTTCCTGGCTTTGGGAGCATTTTCTGGCTCTGGCAGTCTTGTGATAGCCAGCCTGGGCACGACGGACATGGCTCTTTCTTTATCGTTTATTCATCATATTTCAATGCAGCCTTCCTTATGTCCTTTCCTGAGATTCAGGAGTACACAACGACTGAAATAAAGTGAAAATCTCCATGTTGCAATTTGGGTAAGACAAATTACTCTGTTTAAAGGAAGATCTGTTAGAGAAAGTCAGCATATTTGGGCATTTTAGTAACAATAAAAGCCTTGCTTTGTAACAAGTCTGACAAATAGACTGCTAACCAAGGAAAGCACTGTGTTGTCCATGGGTTGGGGCTGCAGTGGAGCAATTCCATCCGGTGTTGCATTCATACATAGTGCCCCCAGCATCAGGAACCTCTCACCCATGTCCCTCTGCACAGGTGTGCAAACACCTTCGTGTGCAGTGCGGCCTTTGTCCCCCAGCCTTGGAAAATCTTCCAATAATACTTAAAACATAATTTAGATTATAAATACATCTCAAGTAATGATGAGCAATGCAACCTTTTTCCTACTATCTTCTACTTGCAGGCCAGTGTGGCAGTGCTGTTCTGTGTTTTCCAGCCCCATCTCTCTGAGATGCAGTACCTGCAGGCAGTCAGGCCCCAGCTGCCTCAGTGTTTCCTCCCTGGTGTGGATGCAATACAAAAATAGGTCGTTGCTAATCTCTGAGATACCGGGACGCTAAGCAGATGCTGGAGCTGTGCTGTGAGCAGCGATGCAGTGTGACTGTCTGCAGGAAGTTTCACTTGGTTTATCTTGGCTACGTGCTCCCATCAGAATATAGATGGAACTTAGAAATAAAGAAGCAGCCTTTTCATGGTGCTGAGTTTGAATGCAGTAGTTTTAAGGGGTGGTTGCTACCACCAGGCACTGCAAAGGAGCAGTTTTGGGGGGCTGAGTGTATCAGTGAACACCTTGTTCTTTTCTCTGTTTTTGCATTGCTGAAATTTTAGCTTTCAGACATGACTTGCTGGAACCCACTAAGAGCAAAAAGTAGCAGCTAAGGACCTTCCCTATGACATTTATGTTCTGTCACAGCCTGATTTCATTAGAAAAACTCCAGTCCTTTTATAAGTATAACTACCTTCCCTGTATAAACTGACTTTAGGTTTACAGTCCATACAGACAAGCAAAATAAGTGGGGAAAAAAAGTCAAAGGCAATGACCTTTTTGGAGAGAGGAGAAGAAGTTTCCCCAAGCACCCTAGGGTGATTTAGCAGCACATGGTACTTGATCTGTTCCTTCTATAGGGGGCCAGAGGCATCCGGCCTCCTGCTGGGCCACAGACCTGGAAACAAAGAGAGTGGAGGTAGCGAGTTAAATTTCTCCTCTGAAGGAGGATGGGTGGTTTGGGCAAACACCACCTGCAGCACATGGGACCAGTGGTGCACCTGGGATGGTGCCGGAGCAGAGGTGGGGCCGGTCCTGCAATCAGCCCATATTGCCCACAGCTGGGGGCAGCTGAGGATACTCTGCCATTTTCCCTCCAGTCTGCAGCGTGGTGTCCAGCTATAGACTTCTCTCCTGGCCTGAAGGTAGGTGTCTGCGCCCTGGTTTTATTGAGGGATGGAATGGTGGTGTGGGGGGAGGAGGTGATTGTGTCTGGCTATTGTTGTCTACTATTTGTGATGTTGGTTCAGTAACTGGGGAAAGTTAGCCTTATGTGGCTCCCCTGTGCCTGAAGAAGGGTTCTGTTTGTATCTCCAGCTTTCTGGGCACTGGATGGTCTTGGTGGTCGCAGGATGGTGTTTCTCAGGGCCTTGCTGCCTCTGGTTGTGTTGTGGAAGGTAAAAGCTGGCATTGCAGCAACTTATTTGAGAGGTATAGTGTTTTCTAAGGCACCTGATCCTGCAAGCTTGCCCTGCAAAGCGTAGCAGAAGCTCTGGGGATGGTGAGGACAGCCTCCCTTCCCAAAGTCTGTCTGGGGAACATGGGTTGGAGCTCTGCTGTAATAGGAGGTGGGGGGGTAGGGGGGAATTCTGGAGTAAGAAAGGAAAAGGTTTCAGAGCTGTGGTTTCTTTTCATGATGCTATGTGAGCATGAACACCTCAGCTCACCTTCAGTCCTGTTTAAGAGGCATTAATTTTGGTGTCACATGAGCTGGTGCTTGGGCATGTTGTTAATACATGAAGGTGCTGATGTGACAGCATTGCTGCCAGGGGTTTAACATAAGCGAAAGCCAACAGAAGTACTCCTGGTGCTTTCAGGCCCATAGCTTTCCCCCAGGCAGTATGTGCCAGATGTGCTGGCTGTAAGCTTGATGATGGGTTTCATTGTCAAAACAGTCATAGTTACAAAAACTTTTTTCTTCCGAGAATAATGCTTCTTTGAAATAAGGATCGTGTAACAGATATAAGCTTAAAAAGGGGCTGAAACGCCCTTGCCCTGCAGTATGGGGGCTGAGGCAGGCAGCTGGCAGCAATCAGACAGCTGTGGGTTAATGAGTACCTCATCAGCTGAGTCTCATTAACGGTGCAGCCTCCAGCCCAGCAGGGTGGGAGGGGTTGGAGCCATTTGGAGGGTAACAGTGGTCGGTTGTGGTGCTGGAGTGACTGAGGATGGGGCAGCTCCGATGGCTTGGCAGGTTGAGAAGTTACTTGTTTAAAAAGTTTGCTGGTTTGTGAGTTGAATTACAGAATGAACCACGTGCATGTTGAAACAGTGCTAATAAATGCGTTGCAAGCAGATGGTGGTAGTGGTTAATGTGAACCTGGGGGAAATGAATGGAAATGGTTTTAACACAGAGTGTAACTGTGCTGGGAGGACTTATTTAACTTGTAAGCCTTTGACACTGGTTATAGTATCAGCAAATACAGGAACATTGCAAGATCGCTCTCTGTACGAAGATAAACGAGGAATGCAGTCTTTTTTCCTCTTTCTAAGAATTGTGGTGAAATGAAGGGTGCATCTGAACTTCTCCTTTCAAAATGCTTTCCACATAACTGGCTTTACCAAAATGGAAGGGTGAATTCATAGCTTGGAAGTTTCTAAAAATGTCTCTGCCAAATGCATGTGGCTGCTATCGCATGCCAAGTGGTCCAGAGCGAGCCAGGCTGGAATCTCTGGGGGCTGAGAATATCCAGGGGGCATGTGCATGCTTGTCTGCGGGTATGTTGGGCTTTTCTTTTGAAGGGGGGGAAAAATGAGCTAAATGTATTTGTAATGGTGTGATCCCGGCAGATGGGAAACCTAAAGCAAATACTTTAATGAGATGTGCTACCTTTGTGATTCTGTACTGCTGTGAGCTGAGCCCTTCACAGAGCTGGTGCCTGAGTGTGTGTTGTGCTTCTGTGCCGTGAAGTTGGGGAAAGAGCTGCCCGGGCGAGCAGCAGATGTTGTGCACAGAGGTGCTCTGCTCTGCCGGCGCACACCAACAGCTGCAGCATGGGCTGCTCCTCCTGCTCTGGGGGTAAGGGCTGGGTACCCCCAACAATTTCTTCTGGGTAAAGATGGTTTGATGCAGTTCTCTCTTTGAGGGCAGTCCTTGAGAAAAGGAGCTAATCTTCAAGCAGCCCTTTTAATAGGGTTGGGAGGTCGCTGCTGTTCAGTTTCGCTGGTTGTCCATGTTTCACGGTCTCAGAGAGATGGAGGTTGGGGCGCCCCTGTAGGTTACAGGTCCAGCCCTGGTGCCAGTAGGGCCACCTGGAGCCATGTCTGGCAGCTTGTGAAGATCTACAGGGAAGAGAATCTGTGAGCCCTCTGGGCAGCCTGCTCAGTGTTCCATCACCCATGCAGTAAAGGAGTGTGTACTGATGTTCAGAGGAACCTCGTGTTCTCATTTACACCCATTGCCCTTGTCCTAGCACTGAGCACCACTGAGAAGAGCCTGGCTCTGTGCTCGCTGCACCTTCCTTTGGGTGCTCCTGTGCATTGATGGGATCCGTCTGGTCCTTTTGTTCTCAAGGCTGAAGAGTCTCATCTCTTTCCCCCTGCCTTCAGTCCTCATTTGTACTACAGAGAATGGTATTTTTTGCAGCAGCTGAAAAACAAGTTCAGCTTTAGAGGTGAAAAAAGCCCGTGTTCGTGCTTTGTGTTGTAGTATAACTTTCACTTTCCTCATGCAGCAGTTCGGGTTGTCATTCAATTTTTCTCAGTCATGTACATTTTAAGGCACCTTTATTGAGCAGTAATGGGATCTGTGGGCAGTAGTGTTACCTTTCCAAGACATGATTGCTACTGGATTCATTGTCTGTAGGAAAATAAGGAAGATGATCGCAGGTGCTGAAGGCAGAGTTCCCATGTTTGTTTCTGATAGACTGGTTTTCTAGTTACCCAGCACACTCTGAATATCCAAGCTTATGTGATACATCCACTGAGCAGACCATTCCCAACCTGCCAGGCAAGCAGCTGTGTATGGATATGCAAAAAGTCTCTTTGCTTTTTGCACTCTTTTTCCTACTTTAATAAAGTTATTTACCTCTTTTTCTTGTAAGAGGTAATCTGCCCTTCAGTTCTTCCTCTTCTTCTTGTTGATGACCTACTGAGTTCTTTAGAGGCTGCGTATTCCTGCATCTCAGTTGTAACTTCAGTGACACTGCAGCTCTTGTTAGGCTCCTTCCTTACCTGTTAGTTGTGGTACTGCCTATAAATGGGTTTCATGCAGCCAGCAGCCAGGGCCTTGTGCTGTGCAGCAGCAAAGCTCTGACAAAGAGCAGGTCATCACAGGAAAGGTGCATATCCGTGTCCTTACGCTCTGTAATTATTCACACTTCTGCTAAGTAGCAGAGAAGGCCGTGCCCGCCTCCCACGCCAGGGTACTCCATGTGCTGGGGCTATTGGTCTCCCAATGTGAGCAGCATTAGGAGTGAGCTCCCAGCTTCAGGCACTGTGCAATCATTATGAAAAAAGCACATTCTACAAAAAGCATTTATAGGGCCCTCACAGTTGCAAATGAAAGCATTACACGTGAACCCCATGGAATGTTTCATAAAAGGCAGCTTTTACTTGCCTCTGGTTTAGGGTTTGCTCTTGATATCATAGTTTTAGTCTGATGTGAATGATGAATGCCTGAATTGTAACCTTGCAGCATTTGGGATTGCCAGCTGTTTTTGCCCTGGCTGCATCTTCAGCTGCTGACTGTTCCCATTGATTCCACATGAGCAAGAATTTTGTGACCCCTCTGTGTTTGGGTGGCGCTGAGGAATAGGGCACAATTCCAGCACGGGTATCAGTGTGGCCATAATGCACAGTGCTGGGTGCGTGTCTGCCATGAGCCTCCAGTGCCAAAGTGAATCACGAGGTGTTTGCAGCGGTGGGATTGATGCTGTAGGGCTCGCTCAGACCTCATCCATCTGCTCGGGCTTCTCTTTATTTTTAAGCTCCGTCAGTGAAACCGCTCAGATGTTATCGCTGCTGACCTTGGTGTGGTGCTGCAATGCTGGGGCTGAGCCGCCTTCCCGCAACGCGCTCTGCCCTGTGCTGGTGTGGCTTTCTGCATGAAAGGAAAATGGCACTCGGCCGCTGTGAGCCCAGCCTGGAGATAGCGCTGCGTGCGTCCCTGCCGCGATAAGCGCCCAAAGGGCAGGCAGGGAGAACGTCTGCTTGGGGATCAGCGCACACCCGGCCCTATAGATAGAACCACATATATATAGAACAACATGAAAGCTTTTTGCTTTCTTCTTTTCAACAGTGTGATGGCCGCGTATCGCCAGCAGGGACGCTTTCGGACCTGACCTCTCCAGGGATCTGGGCTCTGTGCACCCACGGTTCCTTGCTTGTGTTGTCCCAAAGGGGACAGAGGTCTGAAACTGAAACCCAAGGCCACTGCAGAGCCTGGTCGTGTAGTCCTGATAAACCTGCACGGAGCAGAGAGCCGCATTGGTTTCCCTTTATCTTCAGAGAGGACAGCGGGGTAAAACGTTTCTGTTTGGGTTATTGGCTTTTTGTAGGTGTCACCCAGCTCCAAGCAGTCATTGCTGCTGCTGATCTGAGATAACTCTGTCAGTGGCATCTAGGTGCTGACATTATTGCTAGCTAGTCTGAAACGGAGATAAGATTTTCTATATTGAGTAAGTCTATTGATCCAGTTGGCCTCCCATCCTGTGCCTGATAATAGCACATGCTTGATGCTTCCAGGAGAAGAGCCTTCCTTTAGTCCCTGTCTGTGCTCTGATACAGCGCTACTTGGCTTTAAACAAATGGAGAATTCCTATCCGAGCCGTGTTCTTCAAAGCATTCTTCTGCTGCTGCTTTTCATTTGGATATAACATTGCAAATGCTGTTAAGATCACAGTGTTCGTCAGGTTTGTTTAAATGTCAGAGATTATATTTGGAAATAGCTGAAGCAAAAGTGCAAGTAGTTTAATGCACAGAGCTAAGGGGCAACTCCGGCCATCACTGAGGGGCTGCTCTGTGCCAGTGGTCTGCCTGCTTGTTCAAAGCCAACCAGAAAAACAGAAGAAGGCAGAGGGGGAGAGGGAAAAGTTGTCTTTATCTGCCAGTTCATTTAAAATAGCTTTGTCTCTGTGCCAGTAGCTTGGGCAATAGCAGACTTGGGCCCAGACTTAGCTCCTCACCTTCCACAGCCCTAACTGTAAGCAGCTTTGTGTAGGCAGTGAGACAGTAGCCGCGAAGTGGGAATATACTTTCTCTCATTACTGCACATTAGTTAATTTCTAGAAAGAGGTGTGTGGATGTTCAAGTTGACGTATTTCAGTGAGAGCATCTGGTCTTACCACCCTGTCAAACGTGCATTAAATGATGTCTGTTATAGGAGTCCACAGATGATAGCAGGCTCTAAGAGACACTGCCAGGAAAGCTAAATGACTGAAACAAACAGTAAATACAGACTGCTCCTTTCCAGAAAAAAAAAAAAAAAAAAAGAACAACAAAAACCTTCTGTGTTAATTAAACTCTGATTAAAGACTTTGATTCTATCCCTGCAAGAGAGCATAGCTGTTTCTGCAGCTCATAGCCAACGTTAGCAGTCCTTTGCACACTGACCTGTGGTGAGTAAGGCACTGCAGCCAGTGGCAGCCCAGTAGAGAGCTGACACTTATTGTCAATTAACAATCCCAATCTTGTAAAGTGGGAGAAGCCCCCCAGGTGTGTGGAACTGCCCCATG
>PPHD01018632.1:0-12937 GCA_002909625.1 Bambusicola thoracicus
TTGCATTAAGGTCTTCCATTCCAAGTTAACCAGGGGTTTGTCTTAGAGCACTTTTCCATGCCAAAAATTGTTTCAAACAAACCTTTCCAGATGGGGGATGATCTGCTGGATTTGTGATGTGGTTTGTTGGTTTGATTAGACTCATTGTTCACGTGGAGCTTTCCAATGAGTAGTGGGCACTCGGGTCTCCTGTTTACCCCTATTCATATAGGGTGGGAACTCCATCACCCTCTGACAGTGGAGGCTCTGTAAGGGGTAGGTGAGCAGAAAGACCAGCCATGGTCAGCATTCACAGAGGATACAAAAGCCTGACCTTCATGTCCTGAAGAAAAGGGAGGATGAGAAGTGATTCAGAGAGTGTAGGAGGAGCTGACACCAGGGGGTTGAGGTTGATGGGCAAAGAATATGATCTTAGCAACTGCTTTTTGAATAGTGGCCTTCAGCAACTAAAAATAAAAAGAAAATGAGTGCAAGCACAAAGGTTCTAGCAAAAAATGTTGACTATTACCAATGGTAACTGCTATGAATTACATCAGTTTATACCAGCAGAGAAACTAAGCTTGGATTTATTTTTCTTACTTTCTTTCCCACTAAAAGAATTTACTGGTGAGTGAGATAAAAGTAGGAGGAAGCTGAATGCTAATACTGCTAGCAGCAAAGTCCACCTCTCAGTCCAACATTCCCTACAAAATAGTCGTGATCTCATAATATTGTGCCTTATGAAAAAAACTGAAATAAAGTAAAAACTGCAAGGCACTGCACTGAATGGTGCTGATGGGAGGCATACAAGCACCCTTCTCCCTTCCCTCCACCCACTAAAACATGCTTGATTAAAAAAAATTTAAATTTTCCAAAGTTTGGGGTGGGTCTTCCTGGTCAAGAGTGGTTTGTCATGCTGTCTGCATTGAGATTAAGCCGGTAGAGTGAGGAGAAGCAGCTGCAGAGAAATAGGTAGGAATGGCTCTGTATTCTTATGTGCACAGACCATGGATCTTGCAGCAACAGGTCTATTAGATTTGGCTATAGGTAAATGCCACCATCATCACCTCCAAAATGACACCACCTTGCATCCCAAACACCTGATCAACCAGAAGTCAAGGGCTGGAGGTGGTAACACTCTTTCTGGAGGCAAAAGGGAGTGATGGGTACATTACCAGGATAAAACTTGTATGGCAGCATGAAACAGAGCAGAGCCAGCATCCCAGCTCCTCCCAGTTTTACCTGTGTTTAATCCTGTCCCTCCTAATGGTTTTGCCAAAATGAAGAAAAGCATAAACTGATAGCGTTAAAATGAACAGCGAGAATGGGAGGAAAAGCAAAGCTCATTTTTAATAGTTGGAAGGCTCTTAAATAGAAGAGGTCACTCTAGATGAGAAAATATAGAGTTGGAAGAAACAGAAGTGCTTCTGAATGGAAGGGAAGGAAGGAAAACTAAGGTGACTCATCTTATGGACCTGAATGGGAAGGAGGGTGAGGTATTCGGTAGTTCCCAATGAGGCAGTGCCTTTAAAAACAAACTCCATCTTTCAAAGAAAAAAAAAAAAAAGAGAGAAACAAAACCTAGAAACCTTGCACAAGATTTTCAGTAGTCATTTATAAAAGTTGTTTGCATTTTTCTCATCCCTAGAAAATTCCTTAAGAAATCAGAGAATCGCTCTCGTAGGCGGGAGCTTTCATCACCATATTGAGTGAGCAACAATGTTGATGTCAATCTTCTGCTTTTGGATCCTGGTAAGAACTCTGCATGTCATCACAACGGCTGCATTTGCACAATGCTTTAAGACACTGCTGCTGATGCTTGTGGAAAGTACAAGGCAGCCCCCGAAATGCACTGCGCCCCATTGTCCCACACTTTTTTCCATTCTTTATCAGGTGGTGATAGCAGGAAATTTTTTTTTTTTTCTGCTAGCATTTTTGGTTCCAATTCTCCTATGATTTATATAGGGTGTAAGTGAAAGTATCTCCATCAACACCGATAGATTTATAAGAGCTTAGAATTAATAGGCAGGGAGAATACAAAGCTTCTGGATTTAATTTGTATAACCCCTAATTTTACAAAACCAATCTAAAAAAATTACTCTCGGAAGAAAATAGATGATTAACAATGTGACACCAAAGTTTGACATACTGGTGCCTTATGTTCAGAACAAGGATGGATTGTCTTGATCTTTTGCCCATTAAGAAAAACACACTAGCTTCAGGCAGTTTGGGATGGATGGGCATCTCTGTTACTCCTGCTCTCAGTCTCCCTTGCCATCTCTAGCAATAAATACCATGAAACCCTTCATGGATGTCCAACTTTTTGTTTGCTCCAAAATGCCTCCTAAATATTTCTATGGAAGCTACAAGTGATATAAAGAGCAGAATAACACTACTTAGACAACATTCTCAGCTACAAAGCAGTATTTTTCAACACAGTCACCACCATTTAGATGTGTATTTTTATCACTGATGAAGAAGAGCCTGCATGCTGTGCTTGTAACAATCTGCATCAGCAGAGGTGAACACTGTTGCTGCCACCACTGCTAAATCACACCACCACCATCTCACTGTGCTCATATCCACTGTTCGGTCTCCATAGACATTCATCAAGCAGCAATGGATGTCAGTGGGTGCCATTTTTTCCCAGTGGAGGAATTCAATGGCACACCTTTGCTCCGTACACACTTCCATGCCAGACACCATTCTGTCAGACTGTCCCTCTGCTGCCATCTGTCACACAGCAGCAGAACCTAACTGGATATGGGTGGGAAGGTGCAACCTCTACTTCCATATCACCAACATCCATTTCTGACATTGTGGGCCAACATCAATAAGTAGGAGGCATTACTTTTGCAGCGGCACTCACAAAAAATATAACATAGTTCATGGGTATAAATAACAAAACTTATTTTAATTTTTAATTTCTTTATTAAAACATATTAAAAATAGCAACAAAACCATAAAACTAGTGGGATACGTAACCTTGGTTTTGTAAAACTAATGCCTCGCTAATGGCAGTAGTTGCAACTCTCACTGAGCTCTCGAGGAGTTTGTCAGAGATTTTTGATGACATTTTACTCTCCCCGTGCCTCATCCTTGAAAACCGTTGTTCACACACGTCCATAATGGCAAAAAGTAGTGACATGAATAAGGCATGACTGTGAAGAAAGGTATGTTTTTCCCTGGTAAGAGAGGGCTTATAGAGGTCAAGGAAAGAGATGTGGCCAAATTTTGGATTGCAACTCTACATGTTCCATCTGAAAATTCACAAGTAATGCATTTATGATGACTGAAAATGGAGTGGTAAATTAACAACAAAAAAAGAGTTTCTGAAATTGGCTCTCTTGTGCATCACACAGGGCAGGGGTGACTGCACTGTACCACGTGGAGCCTGCAGGCCACACACTGGACATGCCTACCCTATGTACTCCGCAGGAAATAAGATTCAAAGGCATTTCCTATATGCCTTCATGTTATCCTTTCCCCTATTCCCAAAAACTAATATCTGTTTAGCTGTTTTCTATTGGGCTGCTGTGATTCAAATTAGAGGTCATGTCAGTACCTGTATACAGGACAAGATCCCTTACTTTAAGTGGGAGGAAAAAAAATTAAAAAGAAAATCAGGAAAAGAGAATGATAAAAGTCTCTGAGGTTTTCTGTGCACTGGTTTTCCTGGGTGATTTTCTCATGAGAGCTGATAAGGAGGCTGAGGAATTTGGAGGCTGCAAACCATCTCCCTCTTTTGCAACCCGCAGGGCTCACTAAGGTGTGGAAAACTCTCCCTATCAAGCAAAGCAACATCTTCCAGGGATAGCTCTTATTTCTGGTGTCTGTTTTCACTGAACAGCATGGCTCTACATGCCATCACTTCCTTTGCAACACTGCTCTGTATCATATCTACAAAACTTTTCTCTCTTCTGCTTTAACATGCCCATCCCATCACTCCTAGATAAGTAATTGCATTCTCTGTTGGGTGATAATCCCTCACAAATATTTATGTACATCTTTCCTCATACCATCACTCAGCCAGTCTGAAATTCACCCCACACTTTTTTTCCCACTGTCACTCAATACCCTTCTGATAACAGTCTCCAGTGTTGACCACTTCACACACTTCTCTTGAAACCACATTGTCTTCCTTAGAGACCTGTCTCATCTCTGTCCTTTTGACACAAGGAACAGCTGTTATGACAGCGATGGTGGCATTGCTCCACGACCTAAGTCCTTTGGTGCATGTACTCCTGAACCGCATGGCTAGTGCTTTCAGGTCTTCTGGTACCCAGTTACTACCTGCAAATCCACAGTTTCCCCACTATGTTCTTGCCTGTGAAGTTGCAGGCTATTTCTCTCCACAGTGTACTACTTAATAATGAGAGAAAATAAGTGTTCACTGTTCTGCTCTATATAATTATACATTTAGAGTTTTAATTAGAATGCCACTAAAATCAGAGAATACAAAGTAACTCAGCTCCAAGACATTACTTAATCACTCAAATGCATTTTCATATTGAGACAGAGCTCTTTGATAGTGGAGCCACATTTAAAGCAATCCACATTGGTAACATTATTTACAGAGGAACCATGCACACACCACCTCCTGCATCCATCAAAACTAAGGGTGCTCTAGATCATCCAGTGCCAAAATGAATGCGAACAACCGGCAAAAGGATAAAGAACAAAGAAAATAACATACCAGTCTTGAGGCCTCTAATCTTTGGAAAGGCCTCAGGGTAGACACATCAATTATTTTCTTTGTTCATCCTTCTGTACACTGTTTGCATTACAATTTGGCATAATGATTTAAGAAGCCATCAGTTGTGTTGGATGTGGGTGGTGGATTCATGGCTTGGAGACTGTGCTGTTGTTGTGTGTTACGGCCTAACTCTCAGGAGGAAGAGCTTACTGTACTCCATTTGTAATTAGTTTATCACTGCACGTGTGTGTTTATACAATGTACATATTATGCATAATGGATGCATGCATATCCCTGTAGCTATTAAGCAGTATAATCTTATTTTTCACTCTTATTTTTCTATAGAAGCAAACATATGGCCAGACTCCTCTGGTTTTTGATCCCCTAATGAATTATAGGGTGAGTTTTGCTGCGTATGGTTGAATAAAGAACAATGTGAATTTTATTTTCATGTTGACTGCTCCTAAGCTATAGAAATGTTACTTCAAAAAGACAGAAAGACATTGCAGATGCACAGCAAGATCTCTAACTCATAGCTGGGGACTGGATATTCACACTGTCCATTCTGATTTTTCCCTTCTAAGGATTTAGTTCAGAAAACTATCACCAGAATACATGGTACTTCTTTTTAATGAGAGTGATAGAGGAGACATGGAACACATTGAATCAATAAAATTGTGCTGGAATAACTAAAAGAAGGATATGATCCATATTAACCTCAGGCTGTACCATTGGCACATCTTCCAAGGAAGCGTATAAGTTGCATTCTTCTAAGATTCGAGTATGCTTTGAGGTGAAAATGCCATTTAGCAAACACATATATCCACAGTTCATCTTGTGGACTTTTTCCTTAACACCACAGGCTGTAGGCCAAATTCAACCTTGAATTTGGCTGGTGTCTACTCCCCGTCTACAATGGTCTTTCAAATGAGTTCATGTTTGGTGCTTTCCATTTAAACTAGAACCAAACTCCTGCAGTGAAATAAGCACGTATATAACAATTAAATACTAAGTGCAGTATTGGAATGTATGTAGGCAGTGCAATTTCTGAGAAGACTTTATGCCCTGAGTGTTACTGGACACCAATTAGGAAGATAAAACAATCATTAAAATAATTAGTAATTCTCTCCAAAAAATGACCTGACAGTCAATGTGGTAAACTGATCCTTTGAGAGCACACAAGCCCTGTCACTTTACCGATGAGATATTCATGGGCCTTAGTCACACCCTGTAAAGAAATGCACAGAACTGTACAGCAAATAGAGCAAATGTGGCTTTCCAGTACTGGCAGTTTACAAGGAAATGCTGGGAAGGACAACTTAGTCTGTTCTCCCTAAGCTCTTGCACAGCAGTGTCTACCTTACCATCAAACTCTACTGAGCAGGTAGACAGACGCTTACTAAAAGCAGAGCCAGACCTCCCTAGGCTTCTACTTAACAGGCAGTAGATGCCTGCCAAATTCCATCATGGCACTAAAAAAAAAAAAGAAAAAGTACAGTTGCTTTAGCTGTATCTTTATCCTTGCTGAAAAGGAGGTGATTCAGCATCCTACTTCTTTTGGAGTTACTTACTCCTTGGACTATATAACAGTCCTTGTAAAGGATACAGGTTTAATTCATGCTCATGTGGGATCTCTGAGCAGTGTTTGTAAGCCAGGCATGGGAGATGTTTGCCATCTAGCATAAGAGCTATTTTACAAAGAGTCTCCTCTCCCTTCCCACAGATGAGCTGAAGATGAAAAGTGCTACTGTGCAAAAGCCCTTCAAGAGTGGGGTTTTTCCAAGATACTTTCTGTAGTCACACAAACTGGTTTCTTTGTGGCCTTTACATTGTAAGGCCCTTTGCATTTGGCATGGGGACAAACCTAACATTTTAATTGAAATTCAGTCTACCATAAAGTCCAAGTAGAAGCTCCAAGTGGGTTCCTCCTGTTCAAAGAAACATTTCCACTTAAGAGCTATTAGGTTTTGCTGGTCTTTTGAAAAGCCTTAACGGCATCTTTTGTGTACGACCTGAGATAAAGCCAGGTGGGTTTTGGGTGCTGCTACCTAACTTGGCAGTGCTCTGAGGAAGACACAAGTCTGCTGGGTGAGCAATGTGCTGGGCCTGCTGGGCCATGCATTCAGCATGATTGGCACAGCCAACACTAAGCAGTTCCCATGACTTTCTACTTATCCAGGGCACGGCTGTTTCTGTTCTGTTAGCAGAGTGTGCAACTCAGATGCAAATAAAATTGTATCAAAGTGTGGAAAGCGAATCCTCTTTATAAATAACTGGAAAAACTTAGGCTTTACTGAAGATTTCTTTGTAATTCGATCGTTATGTCCATAGCTGCAATTGAAAGGCCCAAAAGGATATCACAGCTGATAAATAGAGTTGTTACATAGCAGGAGCCTGATTTTGATTACATTTGTTAGGCATAGCTGGGTAACTTTCTTCTTAGATTCTAATTTATGAGGATGTGGGTCAAAGTCATTTGCTACAGATCAGAGTAAAGCCAGGAGATACATTCTTTACCTATTATGACTAATATGACATCTGTAGGGAGTTAAATAAGAAGTATCTCTCCTCCGTGCTTTTTTAAAGCATCCTTCTACTGAAATGGGAAATAAATTCCAGGTTACAATGCCATTATAACATCAAAAACAACAAAGCAAGGACAACCTCAGACATGTGCCTTAAATCCGATGAGCTTCCAAAGAGCTCTGGGTTGAAGGCAGAGTAAGTGAAGGAAGTCAAGGAGAAGTGGAAAACCACACCTGATTCTCCTCTTGATGTATATGGTAAATAAGTATACAGATGTGATACAGTACACAGAGAAGTTAGGCTGGTAAGATTACCATGTTGGAAAAGAATCAGATATAAGTGAAAGGCACTCACCAGTGTTGTAGGCTCACAAAAACTCCACAAGGAGCAATCTCCAGGAAGAGATCCTTCATCAGTGGCAGTCAGCCCTTAAATGGGGTCTAGGAGGGGTGCAGCCTGGCTCCACCCCTTCCAGTCACACAGGTGAAATGCCTTCACCTGTGCTCCCACGGCCAACTCAGTGCTTGCCTCGGGTGTTCAATCAGAGGTTCAGGCTGTGATTCAACAGCTCCCATGCACAGTGAAATCACACTGGTGACCATTACTGCTTAGCAAGGCTATAATACAGTTATAAAACCTCAGTAAGAAAGAAGAGGCACAAGGTCAGAGACGTACTGCGTTGTGCAATGGCACATGGACTGGGAGATCTGATCACTCTGGATTAGCTTCAAATTCTGCCACCGATCTCTCCTGTCATCTCAAGCCAATCAAGTATACATATATTTGAATAAGTAGTCAATATTTTGCATCTTACTGTGAAAACCTTAAGTCTAATTTTTTGCAAGAACCTGTAACTACATCTGAAGAAGAAGAATTTTTCAGATATGCAGAACATTTGAAAATGAGGACCAAATCAGCTGGAGTTGGTCCTTCAAAATAAGAAGATATTTCTCACCAACATATACATCCTGCATCTACTGTAAGGCTTAACCATTTACATACTTTAAACCTTGGAATGGAAGATAGCTCATGGAATGAATGGCTGGTTTGTTCTTCTGCTAGAGCCCCTTTTTTATTATTATTATTCTCCTGTACATAAAGACATGTAGTTTTAAATTATGGTCTATTAGCCTTTTTGATGTTTTAAGGAGTAGTCCAAACAATTATAGGATTATACCAACGCATGACGTCCTAAGAAAGTTTTAAGAAGTGCAGTGATATTTAAAACAGAACTTGGCCTCAATGCAAAACAAATATTAAGATGAAACATCACCTCAAAACTGAGACACTGACCATGACTTCCACTAATAAGTATAAACCTGGATAACATCAGGCTGTTTACAGTCTTGTGATTGTGTTGAAATGTAATCTCCTGGTACGTATCCCTTAAAAAGAAGAGTTTTACAAACTGTGTGCTTCTAGTATCAGTTAATGGCCAATTCTCACCCCCTACTCATGAAGTTTTAAGGAATGTGACTTTCCTGGGCAGCTTGATTACAGGGCCTCCAGCATGCTGGTATTTCAGAGCCCCTCTACACTGGAATGTTCATATTAGAAGGAAAGGTATATTCACAGCATTGAATGTTAGGTGCAGGAGTGGCCTCATTAAGCCTCATTACACAAACGGAGAAAGAGAAATGTGTGGATGAATGACAGGGCAACCTCCCCTTGTGCTCTGAGGTACAGAGGCATTTCCCATGCATATGCACATAGGAGGAGGTTGATCTCTTGTAAGGAAAAACACATATATGTGGGTGGTGTCAGCAAGCGGCTGATAAAGGTGATGGGGAGTGCTGAGTGCTGCTCCTGAATAGCAAAGGACCAGACTGCATCCTGCTGTGCAACGAGCCTAGCAGTCAAAGCCTGCACTGTTTTAAATTTTCCCTAGCAGCTAAAAGGTGCAATAGATCTCTTTGACAGGAACCTTGAACCTGCAGCCCAGGGTATGTGTCTCAGGAGTGAAGGGATAACCTAAGAGGTGCATGCTTCTGAAAGCTACCCAAAGGAATTATCATCTGAACAGGCCTTTGCTTCCTGCTTTGTGGAACTTGTGATCATATATTAACACTGTTCTTGAGACCTGCTGATGCCCAGTTGCCTCTCTTTGACCATGAGCAAAGTGGGTTGCCATCAGGAAGGCCATGTGGATCCCTCATTCTGAAGAATCTCTCCCACTGCTGCAGCTGAAGATGTGCTTCCCTTTTGGACTAAATCTTCTACCCTTGTTTAATTTACGCTTCAATTTCTTACAAAAATTAGCCAGTAATAACATCTAGCCCATGGATTATAGCAGAAATCTCTTTGTTCTCCTTATTACTGCAAGTGAAGATTTATATCTATGTCCTTTCTCTTGCATGGTGAATTACTTTTTTAGAAGCACAGTTTTCAAAATCGCATTAAGTGTTTCTGATTATAGAGATCCACTACATCTACTACATGACATTGTGAGAATGAACCCCACAATGAGAAGCATGGGAAGCACAGGCCTCCTCTACTCTATTTCCAGTACTTACTGTGTCAGTCAGAAATGAACACAGGCTTGTATCTTTGCTGCAGAACAGCTCTCAGGAGAGTGTCAAGAGTCATGTAGTCCATGCACATCATGTCTTTTTGTAGGTGGGCCATGAAAATTCTAGTAATCCCAAAATGGGTAGAAATGCAGAGCTACCCATGATTCTTGCAACCCAGATGATGTTTATTCTTGAAAAGTTCTTATAAGCAATCTCTATGATTTTGTAACAACCTAGAAGCTGACAGCCAGGTGTTCAGTCCTGCAGAGGATCCTAACCCTCTTCATGCTGACGATGATGAATATGTACAGATTATCCATAGCCTGAACGTTGAGTGATATCACCAACCCAATGGGAAAGGCTCTTAATTATGCAGGAACAAGTAGGGAATTGCTCTTGTTACATGAATGCAGTTATTTTGGATAGACACCAATACAGGATAGAATACATTCTGGCGCCTTGAATGCTGCCAACAAAAGTGTGGTTATGTTACCCCATGATTTGACTGTGGCAGCCAGTCTCACTGAACTGCTGTCTGATCCACCTTTCACTGAAGTCAGTGTGAGCCTTTGCACTGGTTTGACACACTTTTCAGTAGACTCTATTGGCAGGTGGATCAGATTTTGGATCAAGGCCTCTGTTTCCTACTTTGATGGAAACACATGGCCTCAGTGGTGCTGACTTGACTTCTGTCTTATCTCTAGATTGGCCCCACTTTGAGTAGGGGTCAGATCAGGTGACCTCCTAAGGGCTGCTCAGATCGGAAATATTCTTTGATTCTCTACAACTTTACAACTTGTTAATAAATGGGACTGTAACAGACAAGAAACACTTCCATCTGTCAGTCCAACCTGTGCTTTCAGTGGAAGGACTCCTGTGCAGGTGTCCTTGGGAGTTTCAGGTGTTATTTAACTACCGTATTAGCATACTAATTCTTGTTACCTTACAATGCTCTCATCATGTTACAACATCGGTCAGGACAAGTCCCAGACTCTAGAGATTTATCTTCTCTAAAGGAATGTTTCCAAATCTTTTGCCTAGTAAACACTAGAGCTTAGTTGGGATTTAGGAGGAGTTACTTTTCCTATTTGATTTGCAAGGTCTGTGTTTCCTTGCCTCAACTACAAATTTCCAGAATTTGGGGTGATAGTGTTTCACTTAAGTAGTTTAAACTTCATAGGAAAAAACCCCAAACATTTAATTTTTCTTTTAGAAAATATCTCAGTTGACACAATCTTGGAGCTATAAGCCAGTGAGACCACTGTGCTACAGTTTCTGCAGAATTGACTCAATCACAAAGGCTTCCTAAAGAAGTTTGCTTTAAATATTCACTTTTAGGGCTTCTGGGCTTTACAGTGTTTTCCTCTTCCATTTTAATCTGAGTTTTTGCACGTTGAAAAAAGACAGGTGTATTCTCTTGGAGGAGGTGTTCACTTGTGGATCTTTACAACAGACATGGGGATGTGGAAACAAAATTAAATCAGTGTGTACAAATTAATATCTATTAAAAATCAGGATGGAGGCATGAAAAGGAACTCTCAAGATGTGCCCTTTCTCCCAGATTCCTCTGTACAGCTTGGATTGTGGAAAGAGTGATGATCTGTCTGAGCAACCACTGAACCATATCACTCTTCATCCTTATTGCTTTTGACCTCATGAATAGCTTATGAATTGCTGACAATGTTCCCTCCACTGAACAGATTGCACACTTATAAAAGGCAGACTCATCTCTATCCATTCCCTCTCCCTCCTCCCAGGATTCAATGCCCCTGTGCTAGTTTGAATAAGCTTTCCATAAAATCATGTTGCAGTTTGGAGAATGTGGTTCTCTGCTATCAGAAACAACACATTAGGGACATCTATCCATTCTCTTTTCCCTTGAAAATCCAAGTCATGAAGTTTAGGAAGAAAACAGAGTCCTGAATTCTCCAGGTTGCACATTGAGTTGAGAAATGACTGAATGAGGAAAAAAAAAAACAACATAACAGTTGTTATATAAGTGAAGTAAGAATCATCCATGAGTAATGGAGAAGTAGTCCAAATCTTACCATAATTTCCATACTTTTGCTAAAGATGACATGTGGTTAGAGGCACACGCATTTTGGCAGCCAGTTTGGTACCACAGTAAGACAAGCATATAGCGTGCAAGTCCAAAGATTATTTGGTATGATTATACTATTAAACTGGCAGTGTTCTGCACCCTAGTTGTAATCAAAAGATCTAGTGCATGAGATTACTATAATTTTGTTGAGTAAAATCTTGGGCAAAATTGTATTTAATCTGACGGAGTCCACTACTGAAATCCTCACATGGTGAAATTACTCATTGACGTCACTGGAGTTCTGCCTGAATAAGAACTTCAGAATAAGGCCCTGAGGGATTAGCTGTGCTCTTCTCCATGTATTCATTAAGTAAATCCTATGCAGCATCCAATGAATGCAAAAATGGTATAAATGGAAAGATGAGTCTTGCATGAAGCTAAAAAGGATTTACTGGATTTACTGCAGACACCTTCATTTAGACTACTTTTTGCATGTTGGGTTGTTTTTTTTTTTCTTCAGAAGAGTACTTTCCATAGAAGACAAAAATCACCTGTAATCTGGTTACAACTACCAATATGTCAGAAAATCTTTACGAGACTGTGGTTTTCAACCTTTTTGGATGTGGAGACCCCTAGAAAATTTCCAATGGAAGCATCCACCTCCTTCCAGGAAACTTAGGAGGCCCGCCAGTAGAAAGGGTATTTTGCCATTTTTTTGTAGACCTTTTGAAAGTAGCCCACCCACAGACCCTTTGTTTAAAATCAGTTCTCTAAGAGGTTTTCTTATACCAGAAGCAAAAACTGCTACGATTTGAGTTGGTCCCCATAAGCACAGAAATGAACATTTGTGTTGGAAGCACTGGAATCCAGCCCCAGGATATTCAACATCTGTTGAGCATCTTTCTCAATCAGTAAGAATAAGCTGCCCAGGGAGGCGGTGGAGTCACCATCCCTGGAAGTGCGTGGATGTGGTACTGAGGGACATGGTTACTGGGCAGGGGGATGGCATGA
Organism: Bambusicola thoracicus; assembly: GCA_002909625.1. Taxonomy (NCBI): domain Eukaryota; kingdom Metazoa; phylum Chordata; class Aves; order Galliformes; family Phasianidae; genus Bambusicola; species Bambusicola thoracicus. Next base: position 12,764 of record PPHD01018632.1, read on the forward strand.
CAGTTGGACTAGGTGATGTTTGAGATCTTTTCCAACCTTAATGATTCTATGGTTCTATGATTCTGTGATTACATAATTCTATGATTCTATGACATAAGAATTGTCCTGCTGGACAAGGATCCAGTTGATACCTGTTCTTCCTGCCTGATCACTCCCCTACCAAACAATGACATG
>PPHD01018633.1:1865-14457 GCA_002909625.1 Bambusicola thoracicus
AATTGACAAAAGGTCTACAGGGAGTCAGCTAGACTGCACACAGTTGAGGCAAGCAGGCTGTGGTCTGTGATCTTGGATGGTGGTTAGTTACTGATGACTGTATTAGGCATTCTGATGTCTGAAAGACAGCTGCAGTGTGCTTAGCTCTTAGCAGAGGGGTTTTTTCCTTCTGCAGCAGTCAGACTTTCAGGGTACCAGGAATGAAGGGAAGCACTTATTCACAAACTGTGTCAGCTTGCAAACTTTTGGTACAGTTCTTCCCTTTCCTCCACGATGTGGGAACAAGAAGTGACTGATGTCCCTTGGAGTTCGGGTGCTCGCCCCAGCTCCGGAGGACAGCACAGATCCATGGCTGCACCCTGGCAGTGCTGTTCTGACCTTAGGGCAACTCCTGTCTGGAGGCTCTGCTCCTGAGCTCCTGGACTGGCGGCGGCCGGAGCAGGTTTTGTCAGAAGGGTCCCAGGTTCTCAGTGGGAACAGAAGACAGAGGGTGGATAATGAGCAGAGCTGGAAGGTGAGAGTTGTTCTGTAGTTCAGCTCTCCCTTGGCCAAATCCCTGCTCTTTCTTGATGTGCCTAGTTCTTATGTAGAGTCAGTCCTCAATTTCCTTTCAATTAGAGCTCCATCCTACTTTTCTGTCCCTTGCAGTTTGTGGAGTTTTATAGTCTCTCAATTCTATTTCAGCTGCATTTTTTTTCCTTTGCTTTCATGACTCAGGACTTTTTTCCTCTTTTCCTCATGCTATGTCATTTCTTCTGGCTGCAGCAGCGTCCTCCTTTTCTGAAAGGAAACATCAGTCCTGCAGGAGGATTAAAGGAGAGGTTTAAATAAATTCCCAGGGAGTCTCAACCCTTTGCAAAACCTGGAAGAAAATGGCAGTGAGTTTCAATTACTTGAGTTTTATTTCTGCACAGTATAATGTAATTCATAACATTATCAATATCTGTAAAAGCAGAAGAGACAGCTGCAGGAGTTACGAGAAAAACCAACTTAATGAAATCAAAAGCACAATTTAACTTAAAACACATACAAGGGGAGGAAGGGCCAGAGTGAGCAACACAAACCAGAATCACAAATCAGAGCTATTCTGGGAGAAAACAACTTTGGAAAGACTCAAAAGTGAAGCCAGAAGATGGAGGAGGTCCCCCAGACCTGCAGAAGGGAAGCTCATTGAAGCCAGTTGGTAGGTTGAGTAGGTTGGGAACTGAAGAGGTAGGGGATGTTAAGGAATTCTGATTTATATTGTGTGAAGAAAGGGAAAAATAATCACCAACTTTCCTCTGGGTAAGGGGAATCAGAGGAGCACAGTCAATTTGACTATATTGCAGAGACAGTGTTGAGAAAATAAACCAACAGCCCTGCAGCTTTCTCATCAAACCTCTTCTGCCTTCTGATAACAAAAGTCCAAACTATAAATCTTAAAAAATCTCCTTCAGTCAAAACGTGGACAAAATGAAGCCCAGGTTCTCCTTTAAAGTTGGTAAATGTGTCAGAGGTGAGATCGAAGCATCTCTTCCCCTTTAATGGCACATGATTAAAACCATAGGGCTTCATTTCCATACCACTTGGAAAGCAAATAGGGACATAGAGAACGCCATCAATAAGGTGCTGTGTGCTCCATTCTTAGCACTGCGTTTCCTACCGGCTTCAGCTGCTATTAGCAGGATCAAGATCTGGGTGACTTCTGTTTCCCCAGGAAGGAAATGCCTTTGCCACCAGTGGAGAGCATCAGCCTGTGGTGTGAGCACAGTGCCGTGCAGGCTGAGGATGGTCTGCTTGAAGTAAAAGCAGAACTGCATGAGATTCTGGACATCGATGAGATAATGACAATTACAGCCAGGAATTACACAGCATTTGTTTCTTTTGTCACAGGGATGACTCCATTGTTTGCCCTGAAAACTGTTTTCAGGTTATTAGAATCCGTGTAAGTTTGAGCATGTTGCTTTTTGAGTTTATTTCATGGACTGAAATGATAATTTGCGTCAGTTCACATGTGTAGGAATCGCTGCTTCATTGCATAATAAAACTGTTTCCTTAAACATTCAGCCTAAGGCCTGTGCAGCGTTATGGGTTGTTACAGCTGACATAAGGAGCGCTGCTTCTCTTTTAAGAAGACTCAAGATGTGATGAAGTGACGGAATCTCTCCTTGCAGCTGCTGAGACAAAGGCTGCTGCTTCGTGTTCCCACTTAGCTGAAACCACAGATGAAATGGGATTTTTTGATTTGATTAGTATTTCAGGTTATTCCTGATTCAGATTTACTTGGACCTAGCAGTAACTTCTTAATTTTCTTTTGCTAGTGAAATATTAGGCACTTAAGACTAATGCATGTTACTAATATTAGGGCATTCAAGATGTTTCTTCCGTGTCAAATAAGCAGATCCTTGGTTTGTCTTTCCAAAGCCCAGGTGTTTAATTTGGCTGTTGTACTGCTGCAGTGCCACCTCAGCAGGCTGATTCATTCATGTTTCGGTTACTTCCCAGTGCTCTTCCACAGAAGCAGTGGAATTGGGGGTCGCTATCTCAGGGCTGGGAAGCAGAGAACGCAGTCTGAACACGCCCTGAGAGGCCCCAGTGTGTGCAGGTCTGTGTTCCCGGCCCCGCAGACCCCTGCTGTAATTCCCAGCTGATGGGATACCACCTGGTAATGGCAACTGCTCCTGCATGGCTCTGCTAGCTGTAATAAGGTGCACATTGTATACAATAAAAACAGCTCAGCTTTATTACCTGGCTTGCATGCCTGGTAATGAATAGAAGGAAGGCTCTCTCCCTCACGAACAGCAAAATTTAATATAGTCTCTTCCTGGAGTTGCACCGGTGGGACTCAAAGTTTATCTCAGCATTCCAAGGGCAATAAAAATCTAAATTTAAACTCGGAATGTCTTAGTGGGGCAAGAGTGCCCAGAGGCTGTGTACTCTTCCAACTTTGTTTAGGTCATAACTGCTTATGTAAAGTTAGTTTATACCAGCTAGTTAGGTTTTATGTCTTTGAGCACTGTCTTCATTACAAAGGAGAGACGTATCAAGTGGAGGGGGTGCATATGAAAGTTCAGCTCTGCTCTACTACTGCATTTAATTTAGTTTCTTACTGCTTAGTGCTTGGCTATGTGAAGAAATCCCTAGCTCTTAACCTTCACGTTACAGATGCCTTTAAAGTCTATTCTGATTCATTCCTGTAGTTAGACAGCTCAGATATTTGGAGTTCATGGTTAACATGAAGTAGTAGTGGAAAAAGATAGCTGGTGAAGGCTGCCATTAGCAGGGAATCTCCTGTTAGCTGTGGTCTCAGATTGGAAAGACTGACTATGGAAAGTAAGCAGATGCCGGCTAGTGGGCTCTCAGAGCTTCGCTGGCTCAGCAGTGGCTTGTTCTTTTTGCCCATAGTTTGAAAGGTGGGAAGCAGAGGAACTCAAATGCTGTTTCTGCAGCATGAATAGGAGCAAGACAGGATGAGGAAATCAACTGGAGGTTTTCCTGAGGTCGTATCTGGTAACCAGGGCATTCGTCAAGCACTGTGTGAGATTGTGAGTTGCTGATGTTCTAAGATCCTTGTGAGCTGTTTTCAATTTGGAAAGCGTGAGCATATTGGCATTAGATGGATGTGTGGAGTGGGGCAGTTCTGGTGACAGAGCTCGAGAGGAAGGAGCATTATCACTTAGTGCTGCTTAGCAGCCATTTCCATCTCTGCATGTGCTTCCACAGAGCAGTCAGGGAAAAAGTGAAGAGAGCAGGTTTAAAGTTCTCACAGTTTCTAGGTGACTGTGCAGTCATAAAGGGTGTTCATGTACCACATCAGCAGGTCTGTTTGCTCTGTTCATTCTTCGAGGTATCTGTGCTACAGAGAGCATGCTCTGTATCTTTTTGATACTTAATGTGATGACAGATAAGGAATTAAGTGAGTCAGACTAAATTATGTAGGTATACCTCTTGTTCTGCAGGAAAGGTGAGAAAATAATGTTTTGCTGTGTTGGAAAACTGATGCGCATGTGATCTCCAAAACTGGCAGTCCTTGGAACTGTGCATGGGTGAAAATAAGAGAAAATAGTTGAAGAGGAATCCTTGCTTTTTATGGATATCAGGACATATTTCCAAATCACCTTACATAAACCACCTGATAAACATTCTAACTTCTTAGTTCTTCTGTCCTCACAGCAACTCCCATTTCTCCATCAGCTGCTGCTTTATGTATCATCTGTCAGTTCTCTCTGCCTTCCTTGGTCTGCTTGGATTTCCTTTCATCTCTTGATATCTGCTTCACTACAACTACTGCACCCTTCTAATTTCCAGCGCCTCTGGCGTTCACTGACATTCAGCCATTAGCACTGCTACTTCTTTTTCAGTATTTGTAATAGAATTTTAATGCATTTACAGCCCTTTTATTGTGCACTGAAATCCTCACTGGTCAGATTTTGGTGGGCCAATATGTGGGATTTCCTCTGAGGTCTGTTGGTGCCCAGGCTTCCAACCAACAGAGCCACAGCTGACTCAGCATGCTTAGAAATCGCCACGTACTCCATATTCTCCTTGGGTCTCCTGCTCAGCACCTCCATTCTCACATGCTGTACTCAGAGTTCTGCTGTTAATTTTATTCTAACACTTTCCCAAGATTGCTCATCTTCACCGTTCTGCCGGTGCTGCTTTCGGCAGTGAGCAAGAGTTGGTTATCCAGACGTTCCATTTGTGCAAGTCAACTTATTACCCAATAGACCTGTTATGGTCACTATGCCCACTTTAGAGCCTTCCAAACAAAAAGTTGCTGTGGTGGATTGGACAAATATCTAGAAGTTTCTGATCCTTCCCAGATATATTTAGATCTCTATGACGGAAAATATTTTTGTTTCTCTCATTACGTGCATTATTTTTACTAACCCTAATTCTGGAAGAGCAACACAAAGTACATATTTTTTTTACTAAAACAGAACATGAGTTACAGCCTTATGAGCTGCTCTGGAATATAGGTGCTTCCTTTAAACTCTCAAACGATGTTACTTCTGGGAGCAAGAACCTTATTTCTTCTCTGTGACACTCTGTTGTTCAGCTGCCTTGAAAGAGCCGTTTAAGGCGCTGATTGTTTCTGATGGTGATAGCAGTTGCTGCAGAGAAATATATGGCTGCGGTTTGAAGATGAATATATGGCATAAATTATAGCAGGAGTAACTTTCCTGTGATGTGTTAGGCTTCACCCATTTGTTTCAGAAAGGCACATAAACAATTCTATACTGCTATTTTAAGTTGGCATTATAACTGAGTACTCATCTTTTCTTACTTGCATGGCTTGCAATTACTTTTTGAATTTCTTCATAAATATGATGTAGTCTTTATACTGAGTGTTCTTCTCCATCACTTCAGTGATTTATCGTTACTCATGGGACAGTTGTGCTATAGCAGCTCCTTATGTTTGCAAACTTAATACGGAAGTGCAAGCATTTAGAATTGTGCAGATGCAGCTGTGTGCTTAAGGCTGCCTGCTTAAACATCCTGCTGACCACATGCATGCTTTGCATGACTTTATCATACCTGTTGACTGTATGCAGACATGGTGCTGTGTAGGATGCTACAAACACAGACCTCAGAAAAGATACAGAGAAGACAAAGGTACCAGAAGAGGAAAAATAATCGGCTTTGGTATATTTACCCTTAAAAAAGAAAAGTAGTCTTATAATGATTAACTTTTGACATGTAAGTCCTTTGTAGGTCGTTAGTGGTGTAAGTGTGCATATATGTGCCTGCTTCAGAAAACAATTCAGTCCATAATCTCATAATGTTGAATTCTACCTGGCAGGTTTATTTGAGCTTAATTTCTTTTTCTTCTAATGCTGTTAGCAGGAGAGTTATGAGACAGGCATCAGCTGAAAGCACCAGGGAAGGACAGGTATTGGCAGTGGCATAAAAGCAGAAGGAGAGGAAAAAGAATAGCTATTGTAGCATTTATCAGTATTCTGCTAATAGTCTGCTCAGACACAACTCTGGAATAAAACAGACGTTCATACTGCAATTTCTTTCAAAGGTTGGAGCTATTCATCTGCAGGGTTACAAGACAAAAGTCTAAACCTTCCAGACATTATAATATAGCTGTTTTATTGAATTGTGATAAGAAGGAGAAACCTTAGAAGCCGTTCCCTTAGGTGTAAATATTCTACGTTCTTCCCTTTGGAGGGCATGTGAATGTGGGCAACTGACTTTCCTAGAATGCACTTCTTAAGATAGTTGATGCCTTTACATGTAAAAAGAAAAAGATCTATAGCCCAATATTCTAGGCAAGTAAGAGAGGCAAGAGGCTTTTAATTTAGGGCTTGATTGACCATCCAGTGAAGTGTAAGAAAGGCTTTTGTTGTTTTCTGTAGGACCTTTATTGTCATTTCAGCAAAGGAGCACTGTGTGCAGCCAGATGGAGAGCGAGGGATCCAAGTGCCGTGTTCCCTAATGGGGGAATGGCTCCAGGCCTTGCTGCATAGAGAGCTGTACTGGCAAACCTGTGAACTCAAGGGGGGAAAAATGGAAAGCAGCAAAAAAGTGGGTAAGGCTCTTGTTGGTTTGGCATTAGCAGATCTGTGGTCTGTTGCTTCTTTTCTATGGGAGGCATTAAATTAGAAACTTAAAGTCAACGTTTTCTTTCAAGCTGGTATGCTTCAGATTTTGTCCATGGTGTTCATAAGAGAGCTTTCTCCTTTTGTGCAAAGTAATTGTTAAGCAAGGAGGAAGAACTCCAGTGAACAACAGAGTTTGTGAAAGACAGCATTTTATAATGACCAAAAATACACATCAAAATGGGTTATATTTACCCTTAAGAGAAAGGAGGAATTCATTAGAAAATGAAATGCTTTTCACGTACTTAAATTCTCCATTTTGATGTTACTGAAGTCAATCAGGCTGTTTCAACTTCTATGGTATGTTGGGAGGATTACAAATGAAGAGAACCGATGTTTGGAATTGAGAAAAAGAGCCATGATTTTCAATTCTTGTTGAGGAAATGAATTAAAAAATGTATATACTTATACTGAAAAACTGTATTTTCATCCAATTACTTAAATCAACATGTTTACTCTTTTGAGAAATCCTGTTTTCTGAAATTAAACTGTCACTGAACTTTCACTTGGAACTCTTTATTGTTGTAAGTGCAGAACAGAGGCAGTTAACTGGGATCATTGGTAGAAACCCATTCGGTCAAAAGATTAGAGCACTGAGGTGGGTTCAGATTACTTTTGAAAGCACTTGTCATATGCAATACTATTGTCAGAGGAAATATGATGGGAAAAATAGGGAATACCATATCAGTATTCTCAGTTGTAAGCTCTAGATATTATTATTTTATGGATTTTGCATCATTCATTCTTCTATAGTCAGTCGTGTATGCTTAGATTTATGCAAGCCCAGTGAGAACACTTTAGGAAAATACTAACTTCCAGTGGAGTGGTTTATCATGGTTAAACTTAACAGTAATAATTCAACTGCATTTTTAAACGCANATATGCAATACTATTGTCAGAGGAAATATGATGGGAAAAATAGGGAATACCATATCAGTATTCTCAGTTGTAAGCTCTAGATATTATTATTTTATGGATTTTGCATCATTCATTCTTCTATAGTCAGTCGTGTATGCTTAGATCTATGCAAGCCCAGTGAGAACACTTTAGGAAAATACTAACTTCCAGTGGAGTGGTTTATCATGGTTAAAGTTAACAGTAATAATTCAATTGCATTTTTAAACNAGCATCATTTGGAAATATATGGTAACTATAATAACTACACTGATGTCTTTTACTGGGTTTTGTTGTTCTCACTGGCTGGTCCTTGAAGGGAAATATTTTGTGTGCACGTTTCTGTTGTCTGCTTTGTGTCAGAAAATGCATGTAAAATGCTACCAAGTCTGACACCTACTTTGTCTCCGGTGTTTTCCTTGTGTAAAAGAGTACCCAGCTGCATGGAAATAGGAAGAATGTCTGCTGCTTCAAACAAATTTCCAGCCTTCTGGAGGTTATTCTCAGCTGAAGTCAATGGAAAGAAGTAAGTAGGCTTGTTTTGTGTCAGATAAACAGGTACGAGAAGGTCTGAGAAATGAACTTAGCACTCCATTTTGGTGAAAATTTCTGGCAAGCCAAATGTGTAGATGAAATGAGATTTGTTTCCTCCCAGCCATTTGTAAGAGATTTTGCCACATTCCTTTTTCACCCAGTTTTATGGATGTCATTGAGGTGTGGTTTCCACTGTCTTGAAGTCTGAATAACAAATTTTTCTCTCTTTGAAAGCTGCTGTAAAAGGAGAAACTCTTCTAATTATGAACAAAGACTGTAACATTTATCATTAAAAAGCTAAAACAGAAACTCATTTACAAGAGAATAAGCTTTGTCAAATGCACTTTTGTATTGGAATATTTTGAAAAAAATCTCTCACTGAAGATTTTTAAAGACAGAAGCATAGGAAGATAATTCCATTTTTTGACATGTTTTACCTTTGCAAAGTTACTGGGCTGCTGACAGGTACAACAAGACGTGCTACGCTTACATGCTATTAGTGCAGTAGGCTTTGAAAAATGTCTAATGCATTGGCATATCTGACAATTTAGGGTATTAGTTAACAGTGAGACTCTGAAAATAGAGTGAATTTTAGCTGCAGCTGCTGACTTGAGCGTTCAGTCAACATCTGCAATACAGGGCTGAACTATATGCAACAAATAATGCCATTTTATGCTGTGGAGATGGAAGCTGGCATTATATGCCGTGTATGGCTCAGTCTGAGAGTGGTGGTAATTGCAATATATTGAAGTTTTGCATTGTAATAAAAATAGAGACCATTAGTGGATACCATTTATGTCATTAGTATTTAGTGGCTGTGTGTTGCAGCTTTTTTAGTGCTCATAAAACTGTCTCTGCTTGCAGATATGTGACAGCGCTGATATAAATTTAAATGTTTGGAAATCCATAAGACATAAAATATAGACAGTAAATAGGGGCATAACACTATAGACAAAAACTTAATGATTTGGCACACAAATGTTTATATATTTGCATGTCTAATGCAGCGATTAACATAATGGTGACCACATTTGTACCATGGAAGACCTTGATTAAGCAGACAACAACAACAAATAAGGTAAAACTTAAGCACGTTGTACAAAAGCAGCAGAGAATTCTTTCAGGTTGCAAATCAGAGCTTTAATGTTGGAAGGTGCATCCTCTACATATGTTTGGTGGGACACTGATTTTCCTTCTTATAGACTTTACTAGTAATGACACCTGTTCCACTAGCTAGTAGTATTACAGTTATTCCTAAGAAGTGATTCTAAAAGGTGAAAGGGAATGAAGCAGTTAAGGAACACTGGGATCGAGATTGGATGGCGCTTCTTTAAGAGCAATGGAGCCTGCCAGCATGGGGAAGATTAACCAACGTTCAGACCAAAGCACCAACACCTTGTCAGGAAGTTGGCTGTCAGGAGAGCTGGCTGAGGAAAGATGTCTTTGTAGTGTGGGGATGGGACGAGTCCAGGAACACGGCCCGGGGGGTTGCACTGAGTGCTGTATGCTGGCCAAATGTTACAGGCTGTATTGTTTGGAATTCCCAGTGTCAGATTTTCATTTAAGGAATCCAAGAAATTCAGAAGCCAGATCTCCGTGCAGAAGTTCTCTGGGAAAGCCATCCTCTCTCCTTGATTTCAGGAGCGCCCATTTTCAGTGGCTCTCGGTTGTTTGAGAGGCTCCCACCATGGCTGATTTGCCTCTCAAAGAGGAGTGCTTTGCTGTCTGCTTTTTCTCTCTGAAAGTGATGGATTTGAAGCAAGAGGTTCTGAGACTTTTCTTCTGTACACTCTGTCCGTGTCGTCTTCAGCTCTGACCTTTACATCCCAGAAACTCACTGGAGGTTGGTCACAGAACTCTGGGGGGATTTGGAACTCAAACAAACCATGCCACACTGAGAGACAACACAGAAAACAATAAAAAGCTCTTCAGTCATTTGGAGTGAAGGACAGGAAGCACTGTTAGGAAAAGCATCTTTCCAATTGCATTTCCTTTCAGAGGAAAGTTTTATCAACGTTTTTAGTTTGATGTGTGTATTAATGCTTAACGCTGAGCATTAAGCAACATTAGGTTCCGCTTCAGAAGAAAAGAAAACCTTTGAAAAATGTGAATATTTCCACTAAACAATGAGTTAGCAGGGTGGGGAAGATGATGTATAAATGGTGGGTAGGAATATCTGCAGAAAGCTTGGGGCTCACGCTAATACATGTTAAGGTTAGACAATTGGGTGCTCTTCAGGAGCTCAAGTAGTAAGCAGAAGTGAGACATCAGCCTTCTGTACAGTGAATGTAAGTATTTCAGTGTCTCTTACAGTCTAATTATGGGAAGTGTTACAGTGGAAATCTTATCGCTCCTTTACAAAATATGGTTTTGTCTGTCTTTCTGTCAAAACAGACTGAAATGTAAATCTCTACGACATCTTTGGTCTTTGAAGCATTCAGTACAGCTATTTATATTCACACGGATTCTGAAATCTTTTTGAAACTTTGTGTTTCTGATTGCAGAATTCAGTGTCGCTTCTTAGCGCATGGAATGCTGACTGCTTTGAACACACAGTGATAATGCGGCTGTGAGCACTACCCTGCTGAGACATCTCTAAAGGAAAAGTGATTTTTATGTTGAAGGTTTTGGTTGATTTTCAGAATTAGGGGAAACACTGAAGTGCATAAAAAATGTTTAATTCTCCTGTACACCATTAAATTGCTTGTTGCTTTATTTATCCTGCAGATCTATGAAAGCAGAGGCCACTTTCTGAAGCCATTCTGTGCGAAAGTTTGTACTGGAACTACTAGGGGATGGAAATCATAATACAGCTGAACAGGTGAGTTTTGAAGTAGAGACTTCTATATGCCTGACTGGATCTGTGCACACTTACATAAGCTTCCTTTACATGTGCATTTAGTATTAGAATGATTTGAAGAGCAGTCCTTTAAATGCTATTGCTTTGTAAGGCAGAAGACCGTTTTGATTTCTAGGAAAAGGTGGAAGAATCTGACAAAACGCCCAACTTCAGGTAATGTGCACTGGAGTAATTGTACTAATTGTAGTTACCAGAAGGTCCTTTATGATGTCCCCATGTAGCATACTCTGTTAAACAGGACATGCGGATGTGATGTTTTGAGTTGGAAATGAAAGTTGAAATGGTGGCCAGTATCTATTGTACTATATAAACAAATGGACTATTCTCAATAATGTGTTTTGTCTTGCTGATTTTTCTTAGACCTGTTTTTTTTTTTAGGTTCACTTTTGCTCTGCTAGGTGATACTTTCTGCAAAGTTGCTCTCTTGTACTTCCTCATATCTTGCGGGTAGACAGCGTATCATCCCTGGTTCTTATGGGACAGTCAGCCTTATTAGGTTACCCAAATTGCTACAGGTCACCGCTGAGATGTATTGCTGGAATTTAATAGGAAAGCTTGCCCAATACAGACTCAGCTGTTCTTACTGCTTGTTATTGCTTTCATGAGAAGCACAGGAGATTATTGAAAGATATGCTTATAAAATATACAGTGCAGTACAGCTACACACTAGCTTTATGCCAAATTAGGTCTTGAACTTGAATGGATTCAGGCATCTACTGCAGTGTAGATTACAGTTCTCTGTGTGACCTCACACATGTAGGTTGGCCTCCTCCTGGCTTATTTAATCCATCTGCAAAATGGAGAAAAACAAGTACTTCAGTGGAAAAACAGGTACGCATCTGTGCCCAACTGTCCTGGGTAAATAAATTACAGATAAGGCAGTGGCTCAACTGAAGGGATAATAAAGAGGAAATGCAAGTCTCTTTGTCTTCTACACACATTTATCATTAACCTAGTGGTGTGCTGCGTTTAGATTTATTGGCTGTGTTTAGTCTCACTGGACTTCCAGCAGAACAGATGTGGAGTCATTGGCTTTTCCTGCAATTCAGTACACCAGGAGCGCTGTGCGGTGTGTCTTATCGGAGGGAACCGAGGCAGTGGGTTTGAGTGACTTGTGAATGAATCAATAAAGCATGTTCCCATAGGTTTCTGAATTGTCTCATTCATTAAGAACAGAATTGGGCAGTGGAAGATTGATTTTTGTGACAAATCAGCTATTTTTTTTTTTTCCCAGCAGACCTTCATTTAGGCACCGGATTTCTGGAATCACAAAGCTTCAGAAACATCGTGCAGCTTTTAAACTGCAACAAGAATTGTGGTAAATAGTTTAAATGTCCCATTTCAGAACACTTTTGACAGCTCAGAATGACACGAGAGCTATCTTTAGCAATCCCAGTCAGCTGACTTAAATTGGTGGAAAGGTGCTGAGCTGCCACAGCTGAGGGATGTATCTCACAGAGCATCTGATGCATGCAAGCAAGAGATACTTGGATAGAGAAGCATTCACAAAGAAGTGTTACCCATTGTCTAAGGGTGTAACTGAGGATCGTGACTTTGTATATCATAACAGCTTATGACAGCTCTGGACAATTGTGATGTGTGGTATAATATATTCTGCTTCAAATGCAGTCATGCCTCAGAAGAAGTAATTACTATATTACAGGTGTGGAACCAGTTTAATTCTTGGCAGAGTTGTTTTAAATTCACTTATCCTTTG
>PPHD01018634.1:2277-14457 GCA_002909625.1 Bambusicola thoracicus
AGATCAGACTATCTGCTGAGAACATTTGCTGTAGAAGTATGTTTTATACTTTTTTTAATATTTATTTCATTTTATGATTTTTTGCTTTTTAAATGTACTGTGGGTCAGGATAGATGCATTATCTGTGCTTTTCTTCTTTTTTTCTTTTAACCCTATATTCCCTATTGTATTGATAATCTGATTCAGATCACTTTCAGTATTTCTCTTGAATAAAAAATTTATTATTTTCCACGTTTTTACTACATTTAAATGTTGCCATACATCTCAGCTATCTTTCTGGCCCTCGCTGGCCCTGTTCCACCTCCAAATGTGTCTTAATGCCTTTATGTGGAAACCATTTTAATATAAAAGAGCATAATGATTTCTGAGTGGATGTTGCAGGTCATCCGGTCAATGGTCTGTGAACTCAAGTATTTCTAAGTAAACCAGAAACCATTAGGTCATAATAGCTGTGAAATAAAAAACTAAAACATCTGAATTTTAATAACACTCTAATTATATATTTATTCCTTTCAGTAAAACCACTTATAACTTGTACAGTTTTTTATGATTTCCTGTAATGTTTCTGACAAAGTTGTCAACATCTGCTGGATATGCAAACACTAGATAACTCCTAAAGCCACCTTTCTTTGGTGCTTTTTGGAGAGTAGGGTAATTCAGATAAACAGCAATCCATTGTAAATCAAATGTGGGTTTGGGGGGGTAAATGAAATATGTTGTACCCTGAAAGACTAGCTTTATGACTTCTGTGGATCACGATTCATGGGACTATGCACATTGAAAGAGTTATGTATCTAAAACAGAATTAGGTAACCTGAAGTCTCCTAGCTATTGTCAGAAACCATCTGGGTAAGTTGTAGTTCCTTGACTCTGTAAGTCACTAAATTACACTCCCAGAAGTGGGGACATGGCATCTTTCTGCTGAGAAGTCAGCCCTAGAAGATAGGAGTGGAGTTTGTCCTGCTTACAGATGTAAGCATACACACTGGAGACACATGTGTATGGGAACTGTTGAATCATGGCCTGAACCTCTGATTGACCACCTGAGGTGAGCACTGAGTCTGCTGCAGGGGCACGGGTGAATGCAGTTTCACCTGAGTGACCTCACCCTTCTAGACCCCATTTAAGGGCTGACTCCCCAGGGGGAAGGATCTCTATCTGGAGATCCTCCCTCTGGGAACCTTTTAGCGAGCCCAGGACACGGGTACAATCTTTATTTCACTTCTACTTTGTAACAGCGTAATTTTTCCTAATCCAATACTTGTTTGTCATGCAGCCATACACACATGCAAGGAAATTTGGGATATACAGCTTCTTAAAAGTAAATTGGAAAAAAAAAAAAAAAAACATCAAATAAACACTTCTAGAATGAATTTAAGTTGATCTACTTGCCTATATTAGAATTACATGAATTAAGCTTCAAAAGTGCCTATTGCTTCCAACAGGCTATGTAAGGTAAAATATTTTGAAGGTTAACTCAGACACAAATACCTGGCTTTGAATAGTCATGTCTGTGTTCAAGGAGTAGGTGTGGTTCACTAGAATTTTCTGTCATACGTGCTGGAAGTGTGTGTCTCGGGTACCAGAAGGAGCCTAGATTCTACACTACCCCATGTGATCTTTTGATGGAGAGATCTAATCTGAAAGAACTCCTACATATGCCTACCATGTACAAAAGATTACAGCTTCCCATAGAAGTTTATCATAGGACAGTTCCTTAAAAGGCAGAATAATATAACTGCCGTGATGGCTCCCGTCCTCCATTTCATAGAATCATAGGATTTTATTTTTTTTTTTAGTTGGAAGGGACCCTTAAGGGTCATCTAATCCAACTCCCTGCAATGTATAGTGACATCTACATCTAGATCAGATTGCTTGGAGCATGCTCCAATCTAACCCTGAATGTCTCCAAAGATAGGGCATCCACCACCTGTCTGGGCAACCTGATCCAGTGCTTCACCATCCTTACTGTAAAAAATATCGTCCTTATATCCAATCTAAATCTCCCCTCTTTTAGTTTGAAATAATTTCCCCCTGTCCTATTACAACAGACCCTGCTAAAGAATCTTCCCCCTTCTTTCTTGTAGCTCCCCTTAACATACTGAAGGGCCCTATATCACGTCTCCCTGGAGTCTTTTCTCCAGGCTGAACAGCCCCAGCTGTCTCAGTCTGTCCCTGTGAGGAACATCCCTTGGATCAATTCTGTGTCCCTTCTCTGAAAGTTTTCTTCATTCAAAATAGCTATCATAGTACATTTTTCATCCACCTGAAAAGTCTCTGCAGTCCCAATTTGCAGAATATAATAGGAAGTGCTGAAAGCGGGGACTATGTAGAAGTGATCAAATAATGCCACTGTGCAAAGTGCAAAGACGTTCTAAAAAATTTTGTTTGACAGATAGCAAAAGCAAAAATGACAAGAATAATGAGAAAGTAAATACTTAAAAATGCCTTCTGGAGAAGGAAAACTGTTCTCAGATACCAAGTATGTTAAGGCATTTTATATCTACTTATTTTTAAGTATAAAAGTATTAAAGCAACCTCAAAGGTTTATCTAGAAAACGTAGAGAGTGCCATTTCCTAAATGGACCCTCTTTGTGAGCCACCAAACTTACGTTTTGTCACTATGTAATATATAGGTGCCTAACTTCAGAAGAGGCTTTTGGATTTTCAGTTCAGAAAGTCACTTCTAGAAATATATGGGATCTCAGATCCTGCTCTTGTCCTGGCCCTGAACATTTCCTTTTGCTCAACAACTTGCTCAGACTGTGAATTTTGGGATTTCCCTCCTAATACTCTTTGTGATTCTTTTTAACTTGATAGCCAGAGCTGATGGATTCCAACTACCTTAAAAATGCATCTTGCAATTGTAAAATCTAGCTCAGTGTAAGGAAAAAGTATTAGATGCTTGCTCTCCAAAATAGTTAGAAAACTGACACATCTTGATACTTTTTTTGAGCAGGGCTATAAAAGTAAATCAAAATGGCTGTAAAGGAGGAATGATTGTTTTCCTGTTAAATATTGGAGCTGGGAAAATCTTGTGTAGATGTTTAATGATTTAAAATTCAATTTGATTTTTTTTTTTTTTTTTTTAAGATAAAAATAAAAGTCAGCGTTGGGAAAATATCTCTGAAGAATTCTTTGCTGTGATTTATTTCTGCCTTCCTTACTGTGTAAGTTTGTATAGTAGTCTGTACTAAATGAAAAATATTAAGGTAATAAAGTTCTTAATTTAAGTTCCATCACTGAAATGACAATGACAGTTATGAAAGAGAGAGAAAGAGTCACCTAATGCTGTAATTAATATTACTAGTTAGACTGCCTGACATTCCGAGAGATTAAAACGAAACAAACAAATAAATTATTTCTATGGAAAGAATTACTATTAATTTGTGAGAGCTGGAAACTCCAAAGGGAAGAGAGTTCTGAGGCTGATCTACTTCCATCTTTTCTTTGGTGAGAGTATACCAAGATACTCCATTCTGCAGTTTCTAAGACTGCTGAATTTTTTTCTCTGTTCTTCCTGGGACCCATACTAATACTTGATGGGACTTGTTTGTGTCTTACCAGCCATTTTGGGTTCTGTATGTTTTATATATTTTTTCACAAACTGTGTGCCACAGTGCACCCTGGAAAGATGCATCCTGTCTTTTCAGAGAGTTTCATCTGTCCCACTGTGTCACAGTCTGAGTGGAACAACTTCTCTGTTAGTGAATTAAAGCTGTGCTCAGTTGTTCTCTGCAAACAAGGCTGACTGCCTTGGAAATGTTTGAGTCTGGACTATTAAGCTCTTATATTCTGAAGCTGAGTAACTATGGCTGAACTGATCCCAGTTATCTATTAACTTCCAAATATAGACCTAGCATAAATGCCCCAGCACATGCAATGCAGGAGACTATGCTCTTAAATAAATTGAAGAGATGAATGAATTCCAGTGCAAGAGAAAGTTCTGTGCACGTTTTAAAATCATTAGCATAGACACAATTGCTTTTGTTTCTTTCTACTACCCTGCTCAAACTTTTGTGAATAGCCCACACACAGAGTTATGAAGAAAGGTATAAAAAAAAATACAGTCTTTCTTAAGGCACCCAAACGTTGCATGGTGTCATGAAGGCTGGGAGCCTGGGAATGGGGAACCTCTTTAGGGAGTTGTACATTAAAGGCTGCATTGTTCAGTTTGAAATGTTAGTGAACTACTTTATTTGTGCAGATTTCTCTTGAACTAAGAGTTCTGGGAGCCTTTGTTAAACTCAGAGACATGAGGGATGTAGCTCCTACTTTTGAACTAAATTCTAATACATGCTTTCCACTTCTTCTCATCATGAAGATGAGAGGAGAAGAGAGGCATTAGATGTACTTTTCTTCTTTTTCCAGTAGTTGATGTCACTGCAGCTAGCCTCTCAATCAAAGTCCTGTCAGAAAATTAACATCCAGGATCCCACACAATGCAGTTACTCAGCTTCTCAACCCCTTTGCGCTCCTCTGCTTTATCTTAAACATCCATTCCAGATAGACTAGAGAAGTACTCTCAGTTCATGCATATTAAACTCTGTCAGAAATATTTTTATTTGCACTGTTTGTTGCTGTTGTTAGTTGTGGAGTCTTTGTGGTTTCTTGTTTGTTTGTTGCCTCTTTGTTTGTTTCATTCAGTTTTAGCCCTTACCATTAAGAATGGATATAAGTTGGTTTCTCAGGATTAGGACCCTTGATTTCAGTAGAATCATGTGTTTGGGAAAGAAAAGTGGGCAGATAAATTTAAATAAATTAGGCTGACACAAAAGCTGTAGAGAAATGGGGAAAAATATTCTTAAAAGCACATTGTTTGCCCAGCTGAAATCCAACAAAACAGAGAAAACATAAAAATGTCCTGCCACAAGTGGTTCATGGAAAAACACTATATGATTTTGTTTGTTTGCGTTGTGTGTCCATGTTTTTTTTTTTTTTTTCTGACAAGGTCTGTGAGAGATTTGGAAGTTCCATATCATAAGTCTAGTACTGGTGAACATTTAGGAATGAGATAGATACTTAAATATTAAACAGTGGTAAACAAATATTAAAGAGAGGTAAAATATATTTTAACAAGCCTATGTAGTTCTGGATTTCAGTGCTCTTCATATACTCTGCATCAATGTCCCGGTACTCAAAACTGTAAACTCTTAATAATAATCACCTTATTAACAATTCAAGTTCTTGTACTTTAGGGGAGCTTAAGTTCAGGGATTTAATTTCTGTCTAAAACCATTATGCAGTCATTCAGAAATGCTTCTTGCATTTCCTCCTGAAGGACTTCACAGCGCTACTTTGGATTATGCTCCATTCCTGCACAGTTAATAATAATTCCAATCCACTGTTATAACATTTGAACTTGAGTATGATTCAAATTTCCTGGCATAATGTGTGCCATGCTACTGCAGTAAATAAATAGCTGCTTTAACTTCACTGGTGCACAAAGTTAAATGTCAGAAAGCCATATTTACATTTATACACAGAAAAAATATGTGCTGATGAGAACAGCGTAATTAGGGATATTAATGTAAAATTTTAACCAAGAACTTGACTGTTTGCAGAAAAAAATCAATAGGCTCAAACAATAATAATAATAGTAATAATAATAATAAAAAGCTGAATGTTTAAACTGTGTTGTGCAAAACCTTAAAACAGTGGCTGTAATACATCTCAACTGGTTATTTGTGTTACCGCTTACCTGGTAGAAATATCATATTTCCTTTGTAATATATATTTTAAATTGGAATCTTTGAACAACTCATGAAAAGCTGCAGATCTCCACTAACAATATATTTAAATTTCCTTCATAGAGAACTGAATTTGAATTGTTTAGAATTATAATCAATATGAATTTGATGGTTCAGCTCAGCTACTAATGAATTACAGTATGTATGCCATCAACTTCATGTTACAGTAAAAAAAAATTGATCCCTTTCCAAATTTAGAGGTCTGGAACTGAATGGAGTGGCTGAAGTCCATCATTGGATCCCAGAAATAATGGAGAGAGATAATTAAAATATCTATCATTATTTAGAAGAGTCTATTTGCCGAGCATCTGGTTTCTTGGTGTTGGAAGACATTAACTGAAATCTGGATAAACAGGAAAAATTTGGTGAGCTAGCATCAAGAAGTGAACCATAATTTTACAATGCCAAAATGAAATGCAAATACACAAGGTGATTAAAAACATTTTGTTGTTGTTGCTGGCTATCCATTTTTCTCTTTTTATTTTCTAATATTTTCTGATTTAACTAGGGCTGGGTGAGGTGTGGGTGAACTTACAACTGGAAAATTAAAGCTGAACTTTGAAACAATAGCACACACCTGCTTAAAGAAACAGACTGACACTAGCTGCATCTGTGTTTTTCCCTTGTAACGTGTATCTGTATCTGTATCTGTAGGAATTATGTTTTCTGGCAGGATTACTTGTAGAAATAGATAATACTATATATATTTTTTTTTCTAATAGTAGATTTTTTTTCCTAATAACAGAAAAGAACAGTCAAGTAAAGTGAGTTCACTAATATAATCCACATTTCCAATCAGGAAAAGCACCAGTGTTAACATAACTTCAATTCAATATGATTCCTGTTTTGAATTTCAAGTATTTGAACAAATGGCTCACAAGTAATTATTATTAGAAGCTCTATGTCACATAAGTACCTAAAGATATATGGAGAAAACTACATATAATGCTTAATTCCTTCATAAACAGAGAGCAGAAGGAAAACTCATCTAAAGAAATTATTTGACAGTGATCTTGACCTAAGCTTTACTTTTGATAATTTTTTTCTGTTTTGTCATGATACCTATAAAATGTCACAGTTTATATGTACTGAACAGAATGATACTGACCAAATCATGAGATTAGCCTACATATTCAGTGACTCATCTATGAGTGCTTTTTAGCTGATGGCTTTTATGTCACAATAGAGACATAAAAATATCATATGATATTAAGAATCATGGATATACATATTTTTTATGCTAAACACTTGCTTTGGTTTTAACATGAGACTCTAGAATGAATTACTGTAGATGCAAATCTATGGGCATTGAAGGGGAAGAAAATATTTGCATCAACCTTTGTGCTGTGAAACTGCTGAACGATGTACATCTCAAGGTATGACTTAGGTTCACTTAAGCAAATCCACCATGAAAGGTCAAAATCACTTATGAGGGTTAAACACAAATAAAATGTCATTTTTATAGTGCTTCTAATCCTCAACAGATTCGGAAGACATTTTGGTTTTCCCTGAAGGCATTTACACTGACACACTGGCCTGATTTAGGTATCTGTTTTTTAAGTGGAATAAGGGGCAGAATAACAGTGGAACGAATTCTGACAGTATGAACTGACAGATGAACTAGGGACTAGGTTTGCCAAAGAAGCACATTTGGCATATTTGTTTAATAACTACATATACTTGGAGGGAGATAAAGTAATAAAATGTTATCCCTGCTCTTTTAGAAAGTGACATTGAACTCCAGCAAAAGCTTGAGAATTTGTCAATAATGAAAACTCCTGAACGGCTGCATGTCTGACTTTGTTCTAGAAGAAAAGAGGAAATGGTTTCTTCCCACTGGAAATGCAAGCAGTGTTCATACATGGGACTGAGTTAAGAGATCTTTCATTTTACATCATTAGTGTTGTTGATAAGGTGAACTCCAGAAGAATGCAAGCGTAAGTGCCCTTAAGATTTTGATTGCCCTAGCTTCTGCTGTAGTTGAGTTTGAACCTCAACTGCCTGAAGGTACCATTTGATAAGAAATAACAACATTTTAGGAGTCATGGTAGAGACAGAGACATGTTTTCCAAGTGGAGTAGGAAAATGATGATTGCAGTAGTTTTGTACACTGAGTAGAAATGTCCTGCAGAGGTCTTGGACCTATGCATTTATGTCCTTTCCAAACACTAGGATCTCACAAAGTCACAGGCTGATACCAGATTTTGAGGGTAGAAGGGAGAGCAAGACTGTGATGATCCACAAGTATGCTGACAAATAGAGAAGATAAGATAAAGAGCTACTGCCCAAGAAAATGGCAAGGGAGCTTGCTTTTATATCACTTGAATGAATGACTTACTTTATTTTACTCCTGAGAGTGCTATATGTTTTGCATGTGGAGCCCATGTGGAAGAAGAATAGACAGCTAAAGCCATGTGAAAGGAAGTACTTGATTTACTCAGGTTGCTTAATGGAAATTTTTAGGCAGTAGGATTATCTCTGTGTTGAAGACCTTATATTTGAAGTCAGGAACTTCACTGTCAGGTAACACAGACTACATTGTTTTCTCTCTGCACAGAAAACTACTGCTGTTCTCAGTGTAAAGCTCTTGATCAGAATACCTTTCAAAGTGCCCTTTCATGGCTTGAGCTCCTGATTTTTGGATAAGCAACAGAATTTGTATTTAACAGAAGCCAAAAGTAAGTCCACTTATACAGACTGCATGTTAGTATTTGATGGTGTTCTTCAGGATGCTTAAAACTTCCTACAAGGGAAGTCTGAGCTAAATCAGTTAATAAAAGAATGTGAAACATGTCTTCATTAAAAATATACAGGTAAAGAAACCTCATTGTCAGCTAAACTGAAAACCATTTGAAATTTACCAGTGCCTAGTGAGAAAGGCATCACCATCTGAAATCCCTTGCTTTTACAGGAAATAAACAGAAACAATGATCTTTTTAGGCACTCTGAAAATGGTATTCCATGGAAGAACTTAGACTGAAGTTATGGACTTGTGGTTTCCATAGCCCTTTATATACTAGAAGGAGAAGTCCCCTAAATCTTGGCAGATAGATTGCACTTACAGGAATTTCAAGAGCATGTTTGAATGACATGAAAACCTTTCAGCATTTCTGCAGACACGAGTACCAGGTACATATGTCTCCTCCTTTGCTCTTTCCTAATGTACATTTCTGAAAACATAAACTGCTTTCCTGTTTTCTGGCAAATCCAGGTTTGTCTGCTCTCGCATCACCTCAACCAATTAGTCAAGGATATTTTTGAGCAGCTAAGATGAACCACTTAACCATGCTGAAGTCAAGTGTTATTGTGGAGAGAAGGTAAGATAAGGAAAGAAACACTCTCTTGTTCTAAAAAAGTATCCATGAAAATATTTTCTGACAAATATTCTCTTTTAAATTTGATGTTTGTTTGTTTGTTTGTTTCTAACTAATTAATGTAGTTCCACTACCATAGACCATGAAATGATTTTTTTTTTTCTTCCAACCTGAGCTTCCATGTACTATTTCCACATTACTTGCAGGCTTTTGGTGAAAGCCAAATCTTTCTAAGTTCTGCAGTAGACGACTTCCATGTGACTAAAAAATATACATTTAAACAACACACGGGAGCAAAATGAAAAGACAGTGGGAGGGACTGACTTACAAACTCAGTGGCATGCAGTACTGGCTCCTCAAGACCTAATTGTCACACATCTAAGTTGTATTTATTTGTGACACCCATGGTCACAAAAGTATGGACAATGTTAATTAAAACTATCCTCTTATTTGTTAGTATACATGACATTCTGCACTAATTTTGAACACAAAGTTATAGCAGATAGCCAGTTAGACTCTTTTAGTGTCATCGGACACTGGCTTTGTAGAAAAGAGCTGTTGCCTTCTTGTGAGATTAACCTTTGCCTAACATTGCTAGCAAGAGGAACAATAATAATTTTCTATTTAAACTTGAGATTTGGTAAATGACCTTCACATGGTATTATTTGGATTCAGAGCATTTTCAGGTGCAAAGCTCTATACTATGAAGAAAATATATTTAAATGAGAGAAAAGGTATTAACTTTGATGAGACTTCAAGGGAGTTTACTTTAGAATAGAGCCAAGCTCAGCCATACCTATTACTTACCTTAAGATGTCCTGACTCTTAATAGCCTGTCTCACAGTAATTTCTCTATGTTGTATGCTACAAAGTAAAATGTGCATTCTTCCTAACACATAATTAGTTCTCCTGGGGCTTACATAAATTGCAGTTCTTATACACTTGTGACTGGCACAAAGTAAAATTGAGAAAGCCTTAGGATAATGTCAATCTCTACACACTGTCCACCTGTGATAAATCTAGACCTGCTCTTTGAATGTTTCATCAAGCTGCAAAATAAATAGATAAATAAATAAATCATCCTACTCTGAGACCTGGGGTCTAAAAATGTATTAATTCTATGTTCAGAAATAAAACATGTAAGCCATCACAAACTCATGGTATCAAAATAAGCCCATGTTTCACATACTAGTGCTGAGTTTGTACCCACAAACTGAGGAATTGGAAACTCTGATCTCCTGGGAGGATCACATGGATATACATAAGCAGGACGTTCTTGTTTATGCTCACTTATTCACTCATCAGCAGGGAGGTTTCTACTGGTATCCACAACCTAATAGATATGGAAAATTAACCTAATTACAGTAGCCATATCAGTAGACTGATCCCATGCATCCCAGGAGCATAAGTGATCCGGCTGATGTGGTTGCTGACCCAAGCTCCATCATGTTTGATATGTTGTGGCTGTCAGGATGTCAGTGACTGGAGAAAAGGAAATAACACTCCCATTTATAAGACAAGGAGGAAGGAGGATCAGTAGAACTACAGGCCAGTGAGCTACACCTCTGTGCTTGAGAACATCATGAAACAGATCCTACTGGAAAACATGTTAAGGCATATGAGGGACGAGCAAGTGATCTGTGACAGCCAGCATGGCTTCACCAAGGGAAGCTCATGCCTGACCAATTTGGTGGCCTACTGTGATGGAGAGACAGCACTGGTGAACTAAGGGAAGGCAACTGATGTCATCTACCTGGACTTGTGCAAGGCCTTTAACATGCTAGGAGACCTCACTGCAGCCTTCCAGTATTTAAAAGGATTTTACAAACAAGAGAGAAATCAACTTTTTACATGGGTAGATAGTGATTAGACAAGGGAGAATGGTTTCATGCTACAGTAGGGGAGATTTAGATTTAGTGAGGGGGAAGTTTTTTTTTTTTTTTTTTGTGTGGGGGTTTTTTTTTTTTTTTTTTTTTTTACTGAGAGGATGATGATGTGCTGGAACTGTTTGCCCAGAGAGGTTTTGGATATCTCCTCCCTGGAGGTGTCCAAGACCAGGTTGAATTCGGGCCCTGGGCAGCCTGATCTGGTACTTTATCTCGCAATTGGCAACCCTGCCTGTGGCACAGAGACTGGAATCTGATGACCCTTTAGATCCCTTCCAACCGAAGACATACTATGATTCCATGATTCTATGATTTGATGATTCTATAACTGATGAAATATGTTTATCTGACTGGAGCTGTAATTATATACAGACATTTAAGAATGTTTTGTTGGATAAACTAACCTACTATGTGTACAACATTTAATAACTTCATGGGTATCTTGTAATCACTACTCAGTCAGGCCAGAGAACATGAAATGGTGTCAAGACCATCAAAACAGAAAAATAATGAAAAGGTGTAGTCAGTCCTGATGCTTATTTCCAAGGTTAGATGACCTTATTCTTCCATCTTAACGAGTAACTGTACTTGGATGGATTTAATAATTCTGTGCAAAATTCCTTGACTGCTTGTTTCTAGGTTCAGAGGTATCACAATAGGCTATAGTATCCTTCTTCTTTATATGAGTGTTTCAAATCAAGCCTCAGATGACTGTGAATTACTTTGGGTGACCATTCATCTGTATGAAATGAGCTTGATGATATATATGTGTTGACTCATTAAAATAAACATTACAGTTATTGCTCTTTGACATATCTCCTGGAAATCTGAGCCAAGTAATCTAGTCTCAAATTTTGAACTGTTATCTTTATGGTAAGCTTAATTTCATCTGATTTTTGGGTGTTGTGGCTTAATATGAATAAAGAGAAGTTATCATAAGGCAGTAAATTACCACTTTATTAGGAACTGCATATGCTTTTACATTTCTTACACACATTCTTAAAATCAGTCTGTTAACCAATAATTCAAAATACACTTCTGTGCATACATCTTGCTCTTCTTGTGTTATCCTGAAACCACTGCATAATGGAGGAACTTTCCCTTGCTCCCCATGTGGTAAAGTACTGGGATTGATCTGTTAGATATAAAGAGCTCAGATATGATCATATATGTAGGAAGTATCTTTATTGTTCACTTCTTTCTAAAAACACTAATTCAGTCTTCTAAAAA
>PPHD01018636.1:0-14455 GCA_002909625.1 Bambusicola thoracicus
AAAAAAACAACAGCTGGAAGAAAAGCTAGCTACCATCAGTGCAGCATGACAAGAAAAAACCCATCTCCTCAAGGGAAACAAAAATGTAAAGAGGGAACGCTGCAGGGCACGAGGACTTTCAGGAATCAGGTGCTACTGCAGGAACTCTGTCTTGTATCCTGCATGCAGACCATCTGACCTGTTTCCTTGTAAAACCAGGAAGAAATGGTGTTTTTCTTTTACAGCACTCCATTGGATGGCAAATGGAAATGCTGTGCCCTCTCTTCTATTCCAGTCTCTAGTACTGCATTACTTTTGGCACTGGTCAGAAAACCTTAGAACAGGCATGTGCTCATGACCCTGTTCATTATATTGCAAGCATGAGAATTAATTCTAAGAATAAAAACTTGAATCTCTCAGTTGTGGTCATGCATGGCAATGAAGTATACTTAATATATGTTAATGTAACTGGAGTAGCGCCAATATAACTGTATGTCCCACATGCAACAGCTGATGTAGGTCTGCATGCTTTCCTTTCAGGGGTCTTGATAAAGCCAGACAAGGCAGTAAAACGTTTTGTAACTTTAACAGAAATCAAAGCTTTACTCGTTGAGGCATAGCTTCAGATACTAGTTCCACAGATTACAAGCATGCTGGTGAAAAGTAGGTCTATCTTCATAACTGTTAGGGAATAAGAAGAATAGTTTTCATACTAAAAACTTTAGGTGATCTGGGCTACTAGGTTATCTAGGCTATTCTGACGTCGTTTACTGCCACGAACTGCTGTTGGAATGGATGTGAGATACCATTCCTGATGCTTGCCATGATCTGTACCTCACAGCTGAGAACGGTGCAGGTTTCAAAAAGTAAATACACAATGTATTTTGGTGGTGTATCCTTATAAGTACTGCTGCTAAACTGTTGTATAATACAATTAATTCTTAGTTGCCAAACTGTAATGGCTTTTCAATGTTGTGAATAGTCATGGATGTAGCATTAGACTAGAAAGCGTATTGCAAGGCTATTCTACTTTAGCCAGGGACCTTTAGCAAAAGAAACATAATAATGAAAAGTTGCCAGCAGGCTTATCAAACATCAGAGAAGCCAGGGCCTCTGCACAAGGCCCAGCTGTGTGACTCTGGGAGTAGGTTGGGATGCAACAGGCAGATGTCAAGATACTCCCCTCTATCCTCTTTATCTTCCAACACCCCAGTATATTCCATTAAAAGACAGGTTGCTAAACTTATCTCTATACAGTGATGAGCAGATGTTAAGAAATAATCGCTGAGTGCTGACTGAGCAAAGGTTATGATTTTGGTACCTATAAATTACCTACACTGGGCGTTCTCCTACTGAGCATGTGTCTGTAAACAGAGCTCAACCAGAGGACGAGCGAGGAAGATCATGGGATAAAGTAAAAGGCTGTCAGTTGGACTGTCACAATGCTAAAAGGATGCTAGACAGTAGAAGAGACCATGGAATAAAAGACTGGAGACTTCATAAATCACTACTTGAGATAGGCGTGTTCATGTTATTATCTCACAGGTAAGTGTGGAAATAGAATGGACTCTGAATCGTGTCACCTTTCCAAGGCGCTTACAGTAGAAATATCCCCAGCACTTCCCGGCGTCGCTAATAAAGAACAGCTGACTGAACGGTAACAAAATTGTGCTGTTAAGTTTTTCTTCGTTTCAACCCAAACCCGAGCGCTTTGTGCAGTTGCAGCGCGGAAATGGAAGCTGTCGGCTACGGTTCGGCCTCTGCCTTCTCTGCTCACCTGGAACGCGCCGCGAGGAATGGGTTACGCACTTCGCCCCGCTCGGCCTCAGCTGCGGCGCCAGGAAGAGCCGGCTGCTTCCCGCGAGCCGCACCGATGGCTGTCTCAGCACGGAGCTGCCGGCGGAGCAGCCCGGGCGGTGACGGAACACCGATAGTGCCGCTTGGAGTGAACGCCGGAGAAGAGCGAGCTCGGGGGATCCGAGCACTGCCACCGCCGGGAGCCGCGTGGCAATGGCGGATGAGCACTGCCGGGGCAGGGAGCGGTCAGACGCTGCGATTGGATGTGTTCGCGCTGTGCTTTGCTGCAGCTGTGGAGAAGCTGCTGCAAATGAAACAAAGCTCTGGGACAAAACGGCCGCTTTATTCTCCTCCTCCCCTTTCCTCTTTTACATCTCACAGAAAGGCCATTTGCCAGGCAAGGGATGCAAGGATCAGGTGTGTGAGGAGCAGGGCAAAGCAAGCTTAATTTCAAAGACTGGTCTCTTCTACGTGACTTCCCTGAGGTCCGATACAAGGGTGGATGGATTGGCTGGTTGTTCAGTGAAAGCGTGCTGACAGGCTTTTCTCTTCTGCTTGAATGCAATTTTCAGTAAACCTCCAAGGGTCATATTACTGCTCTCCTGACCCTGTTTGGAAGAGATGGGAACCACATCCCTAAGCAAGGTGATATTTTCATTAGTAGGACAGCACCTTCACAAGGAAGGGTTTAGGCTAAGAATGGGGAGGCCTGTTGTCTTTAGCATTTTCAGGGCACTTGGTCTGCCATCTCTAGGCCTTTCATTCAAGTCCCCCAGGTTTCCTGTGGTACAGGCAAGGGGATGTCTTCCCAACAAGGAATGGGAATGACTCATAAAGACAGGCAGTGTGCCATGGTATGAAGACTCCTGTGTGACTTCTGTCACAGCCTGTGCCTTCAGCTCCACTGGGGATATCTCAGCAGAGCTTTTTTCCCCGATCCAGTTGGAACGGTGGAAAGTGAGAAGACTGGAACAGCAAGGATCAAGAGCAGGCGACTGCTGGTGTGACAGCAAGGGGAAGAGCTCAGTGTCGGGTTGTAAGGCCTCATCATCTTCTTAAGTTTCATTCAGAGCAGTTAGGACAGCGAAATTGTGCTAGACAGTGCTTTGGGCTTGAGATATTTGAGGATAGCCATAGCCTTTCTATCCTGTTAGAGATGAAGAAAGCACAAGGAAAGCTGAGCGGGCCCTAGGCAATGGCTCTTGAAGTGTGAAGGAGGGACAAAGCTGTTAAAGTCCTGACCTTTCTCTAGGAAATTTCTCCTAGAGTAAGAAGAGCTCCTGTGTTGCCCCACAGCCCCTTCTTGAAGGCAGTAGCTCCTCTAGGAAGAGACAACACTGTGCAGGCAACTGTTGCCTTAAATCCCCAGCCCTTTCTTGGGTTTAGGCTGGTACCATTTACTGGGGGAAAAATAAGCATCCTTATGATAGTAATTCTCCTTACAGGAGTCCTGGCTGCCTTAGCTGCGATGCGGAGTTCTCAGTCAGGAGGATGCTGAAGACCTGGAGAGGTGTCATGGGAGATAACAAGCCATAATGCAGGTAAGAACTGCTCAAAACCCATGTGGGGCTGGAATGGGACTTTTTGCTCTACGCTGCTGCAGCCTGTCTTTGTGGTCCTCCCCATCTGTCCCCTTCATGTCCTGCTCATGCATGTCCTTTTATGCAACTGCATAAAGAGAGAGATGGGATGTTGTCTGTGCACTCAGGCTGCAGTCAAGAGTCCAAGAGAGTCCGCGTTACCTGAGATGGTAGAGAAGGTGCTGACAACAGAGGGAGCAGTCCAAGTCTGCCAGGCTGCCTTTACTTTCAGGGGCCTTTGTGCAATGTCCTAGAATGTGCATTTCCTAGGAGTGCATGATTGAGATCATTAAAGGTGTTAAGGTTGGAGGCAGCCCGGGCTGTAGTGACCATGCCCCCTGGTAGAGCTTGTGATCTCAAGGAATGTGAGCCTGGCAAAAAGTGGGGTCAGGATCCTGAACTTCGGAAGAGCCAACTTTAAGCTGTTGCAGGAATTGTTGGCCAGGATCCCTTGGGATACTGTCCTTAAAGACAAAGACGTTGAGGAGAGCTGGCTACTCTTCAAGGATGCCTTTCTGAAAGCACAAGAGCTCTCTGTCCCTCCGAATAAGAAAGCGGGCAGAGGAGGCAGGAAACTGGCATGGCTCAGCAAGGACCTGCTGGGCATGCTGAGGGCAAAGAAAGGTGCATACAAGCTCTGGAAACAAGGGCATGTCACCTGGGAAGAATACGGGGATGCCGTCTGGACCTGCAGATGTGGGATCAGGAAAGCCAAGGTGCAGGCAGAACTGAACTTGATGAGGAATGTGGAAAAACAGTATGGATGAATGGAGCCCATCCTGGGAATGAGATGCCATGAACAGAAAATCCTGCTCTGGATATATGGGCTTGGCTGAGTCCCTGTCCTGAGATCAAACACTCAGGACCAGGAAAGTATGTCATCAGAAGAGTAACTGCATGCAAGGCATCTATCCACCTGTCTCTGTGTATGTCTGCAAAGCAGGCCCAGCTGTCCCTGCTTCCCCTCTCCACGGGAACTGCCCCTCCTGCTGCTCCCAGAGTCTCCTCTGGCCATAGTGACTTGGGGTGATTCCCCCTCCATCCATCTTTGCCCTGCGTGGGCTCAGTCCCCACAGCAATTCACGGGGCAGGCACGGGCAGCACAGGTAGGCTGCGTTAAACATCCTCTGTGTCGCGCTGCACAACTGACTGCAGGCAGAGGTACAGCAGAGTGAGCGCAAAACATTTAATAATTCAATAGACAAAGCAATAAATAAGAGAAATGACAGTAAATAAGTAATACATTTCCAGTTGTAGAACTTTCCCATAATAAAACTTATTTTGGATCCCAAATATTTCCACTGGAGGAGGGCACGGGAGTCCAGAGCCAGAACATACGCTGTGAAGAAAACAATCAACTCTGCCCCAGTGACCAGTACTGGATGCAGCTCTTTTTGCCTACTCCATAGGAGGAGGACACGTGTTCAGCTTCTAAGCATCCTTTCACAATGCTTGGCTACAGAAGGACAAGGAGTGAGGAAGCAGATGGTGAT
This sequence comes from Bambusicola thoracicus, assembly GCA_002909625.1. Taxonomy (NCBI): domain Eukaryota; kingdom Metazoa; phylum Chordata; class Aves; order Galliformes; family Phasianidae; genus Bambusicola; species Bambusicola thoracicus. The sequence goes on from PPHD01018636.1 coordinate 4,850, forward strand.
TCAGCCAAAGTCAGGGCAAATGCATAGAATCATAGAATGGCCTGGGTTGTAAAGGACCTTAAGTATAATCTAGTTTCAACCTCCCTGCCATAGGCTGGGTTGCAAATCACTGGACCGTGCTGCCCAGAGCAACATCCAGGCTGTTCGTCTCAGGGACCTTTCCTCAGGGGGAAGAGAAAGGGAAAAGGAGAGGATGTGAGTGCAGCTGGGGAGAAACGGAGGCTACCTGCCCCTCTGACTAGGGCCATAAGAGAACAGGGGATTACAGAGAGCAAATCAGAGCCTAACTCAGCAGGGCACTTGTGCTGCCATTGTACGGGCTGGCTTGCCAACAGCCAATTTATGTGGGAAAAGTATGGGAATTCCAGGGGTGTCTTTGGCCCTAAAAGTATCCAGTCAACCTCAGGGGCAAACGGGAACCAGAGGACGAGCACCGGATCTGGGCCCGGTGAAGGCAGCAAAACCTGCTCCATGGTCTCCATTGAGCTGTGAGGCCAGCCTGTCCCGAGTGCCCAAAGTGAGGACGTGAGTGCTGCAGCCACTGAGATCCAGAGCAACAGAATTACTGAACTTTAGGGCCGAGAGTTCAGGGAGAGCGTGTGGGAAAGCCCTCAGAAGATGTCAAGCTCAGCATCTTGTTCTGAGGCCAGCCTGCCAGAGGAGCCCACCTGCAACACCTCTGGTGCGGTGCTGCTGGCACACAAGGGGTCCTGGTCTAGGGAGCGTCAGCCAGCAAGGAGCAAGCACCAAGGGCTCCTACCGTGTCGGCTTGCTGCCTGCCTGCGTCTTAATGGGCAAGCCGTGTGGCGATGATGTCACAATGGGTCCATCTGTGATGCGGCCGCCCCGAGCAGTATAAAGGGGGCTGCGCGCTGGTGGGTCCTGCATTCCATAGAGCATCCAGCAGAGGACTGGAAGCGTCTGGAAGGGATGAGCTCCCACATGGCTTTCGCCAACAAGGAGCAACCCACCGTCGTGAGATGGACCAAGATAAGGTTCTGGGAGGATGGCCCCTCAACCCAGTATGCTTTGCAAATGCCAGATGTCACCACCAAAGGTACAAATGTCCACAGCCACCACAGGAGCGCTGCTGGCAATGAGCGGGTGACAGCCAGCACTGTGACAGTCTCGGGGCTGTCTCTGTGTGGGGCTGGGGTCAGAGAGGGCGTTTTTCATCCGCCACCTCGCTACCAGCAGTAGCAGCACCAACAACTGGCAGATGCAGAGCGTGACCTGCTTTTCCTTTGCTTTCCAGAGCGAGTAGCTGTCTGGGATGCGGTGGCCATCTACGTGCAACAGCAGCTCCTGCTGCGCAAGGTAGGTCAGCACATGCTTCCCACTTGTCTGTTTGGAGGGGCGGGAAGTCCCCTTGTCCCTGGGCTGCGGAATGCAAAAGGGGCTCTTCCCCTCTCTAGAAAGCAGGAATCTCCCCCCAGAAGTCCCTATCAAATGCCAGTGGGCCACCCGCAAGTGCAGCATGGCTTGTGGTAGGTGGTGGTATATCTCAGGGCTATTCCCAGGTACTGGATTCCATGAGGCTGCCTCTGCCCAAATTGCTTCCCTGCTTGTTTGGAGGGCAAGGGGCGGGAGAGGAACAGGCAGCTCCTTCCCAAAGATCACCACCCCACCCTGGCCTGTGCACCTGAACAGTGGGAGAGGGCACAGCAGAACCTGGACAGGGCAACCTCCATCTCTTCTTCCAGCCTTAAAACCTTCAGTCCTTCCTTTCTTCCCTACTCGCAGGGGGTCCGAATTCCATCCCTCGGCTCCTTCGACGTTGTCTGCAAATGGTTCAAGGCTAAGGGTGAGACTGTGATTGTGCAGTGGCCTGAGTTTCGCCTGGCCAGGAACCTTGTGGAAAAACACAACCTGGTGTACGATAAGGAATACCTGCCAGGTAAGAGGAGGGTTGAACCTTTGCTGGCTGCATGGACAGGGCAAATGGGGCTATCAGCTCCCTTCTCCAAAGCAAACTGCCCCCTCTGTGGAGCCTGTCCAAGTATGGGCTCAACCGGGCCGGTGACCCCAGTGAGTAGCGCCTGGGAAGCATGGGCAGAAGGGCCGCTGCATGACCAACTCCATCTCTTGTGTGTGATTTTCCAGGCTATAAGGAGGTGGAGCCCCTCAAATGCGCTGAGGTGGCCGCAGCCGCATCGGTGTCGTGGCAGACAGGGGAGGCCTGCATATACGGCACCACATCCCTCATCTCCCACTGCCTGATGAAGGGGGAGAACATTGCCTTTGTCCTGAAGGACATAGGAGTCCTCCTCATTGATGGAACACGAGTCCAAATGAAATACTACCGTGACTTTCTGAAGAGGATCTGTGGGGAGGAGGACCTAAAAAGAGCTCTTTCCAAGGTAAGGTTTGGGTTTCTCCACGGCCTGGGCAGTCCCACGGCCCTCGCCCTTCCTGCGTGTGATTCACCAGGACCTGGCCAGCTGCTTGGGCAGGCAAGAACTACAGTGCTGTCAGCTCTCACTGCCTTGGGCTTCTCCAGCACTCTCCAGTGCTTCAGCCATGACAAGGATGTCCCGCAACCTCCCTGTTCCTCCCCTGCAGGTCACCTGGTTGAAGGACATGGTGGTGTCCCGGGCTGCAGTGTTGGCCTCCCTGACGTTCTCCGGACGGGTCATCGTCTTTCCCAAGTGAGTATGTTGGTGGCTGTAGCCTCGCCATGACGGTGAGCAGAGAGCGCTGCTGGAGCCCTGGGTCACACCAGCGTCTTCTCCTTTTGTATAGGTTTCAACAGGAGATCGTACCAAAACCGCCTCCCAGGAAACCCCGCGAGGCCTCCAAATCTCCTTGCCACCTCTGGACCAGGGCAAGAAAGGTAAAGCAGCTGCCAGCTCCTTTCCATACCACGCACAACTGATCTGTGATGGGAAAATCCCCAGTCCACAATCATCCAAAGGCGGTGACTTGTGAAAAGATTCATGCCAGCTCGGCACAGCCTCTTCTCCTAACAATATGTTGCCCTCCTGAAATCTAGGAGGCAGGGAGTGAGGTTCCCAAGGTGCCCGCTTCCCTGGGTACAGCTGGAGGATGGGGGGTCCCAGGCCCTGTCCTTCCCTCAGGAAATGAGCCCCCGAAAGAGAGGGGAGCAGAGCGGCCCTCTCCAGTCATTTGGTAACAGGCCTGAGCACCCCTGCGTGTCACTGGGCCGGCAGTCTCGCAGTGAATCTCCTCTGACGCAATCTCTCCCCCCCACTTCCAGGGACGTATCCTGAATTGGCTCCGTTGCCCGGCTGCGTCCGTGTCACCTTTCTACAAGACCCAAGGTCCAGCAAGAAATCAAGTGTCACCACAAAGAAGTCCAGGTGAGACTGGGTGCTTGGGGTTGGGGTCTGCACAGGGTGTTCCACTGATCTGGCAAGAGCCCATTCTGCAGCCCCACACAGTCACTGTTCGGGGCTGCCCAGCAGCTCTGAATGCAGCACGTGGAGGGGTGGGATGGAGCTGCCGAGAGCCCTCCATTTCACAGGACTGGCCACTCTCCTGCCCTCAGCACCGACCCAGCACAGCCCGAGAGCTGTGCGTGGGGAAGGCTGTGTGGCAGCCAAGGGCCCTGTCTCTGGGAAAGGTGATCACCTACTCAGATGGACCCCTCCCTCTGTGTCCTTTCAGTCAGCTGCCAGCAACCCCAGAGGCGTCTTCTTCCAGAACGCAGCCTGGGAAAAAGAAAGGGGGGAAAATCCACTGCGAAAAGCAAAGCAGAGAAGATGGGTCCTGCAAAGGCAGTGGAACCAGAGAGTTACAGAGAAGAACACAGAGCAGTGAAAGTCCCCACTAAAGGAGGAGTGCCAGAAAAGGCAGGAGCAAACCTCCAGAGCCATAGTGGAGCCCCATACCTGGCGCAAACACCAATAGCATCTTTATGGTGTTCGAGCTCTGAGACCAGCCTTCTCACGGAGCCCAATGACAGTCAGTCTGGACAGCATCCACCGGGATCCAAGTCACAAAAACTGCTCAAGTTAAGGGGTGAGATGTCCAGGCCGGTGCTGGAAAAGCCTCAGAAGACAGCCTGGCTGACATCTCACTCTTGAGTCCAGCCTGCCTGAGGAGCACACCAGCAAAACCTCTTCTCTAGTGCCGCTGATGCAGAGGAGAACCAGGTCATTGCCATGTCAGCCAGCACCGATCAGAGAGGGGCTCCTCTGGCGTGGGATGTCCTCTCCACACTGTTTGGGACGTGGGTTGCCCTCCAGCAGAGACAGAGCTCCACCTCAGGCTGCAGAACAGGTGAGTCATTGCCATCTCGGTGCCACTTCTCTGTAGAAAACAGAGCGCTGTGAAGGGCTGAAGGCTGCTTGCCTATCCTGGTGCAACAGCATTTGCCTCCAGCTCTGTCTTTCCCCATGGGGCAGCGTGCTGCGTGGCTTGAGTGCCATTAGGAGGGGCAGCCCGTCTCCAGGATTTGCCTTGTGCCTGCATGGCTGCTGGAAAAACTGTTCCACGGTACTGTAAAGGCTGTTCTGCTTAGCTCTGTCTCTCTGCTTTCTGAGTATTAATCAGAGAGGAGATAAAAACCAAGAGCGTGTGCATTTACACAGGTACGAGCTGGTTGGGTCCTGACATCAGGGTCCATTTCCCCATTTTTTTCCGCTCTCGGAGGACAGAAAGCTCTCTTTTGCAGACAGCTTATTGCTAGAATGAAAAGATTCCATTACTAAACAGCTCCTTAAGATCTCTGCCCTTTATGCAGTGGTTTTCCAGTTGCTCACAGTGGCCTAAGTTATTTTATGGTCACTGACCCATCTTTCCTTCCTTCCCCTCCCGTTTTTCTCCTCTCCCATAGCTGCCAGGCCTGCTGGAAGTCCTAGTGGAGTATTTCCAACACTGTCTGCTGGAGATCTCTGGAATCCTGAAGGAATACGAGGTGGGAGACCCAGGGCAAAGAGGGTTGGAGAGCAGCATCCTGCACTGGCAGATTGGTGGCAGAGATACCACTGAACACATCCAGACACACTCTTGAGAGCAAGAGGGAGTGCTCTGTGGCTGACAGCAAACACAATGCAAGGGAAGGGGAGGCTCCTCCATCTGACAGCTCTTCAACAATTCAAAGGAGGAACCTTGCAGCACAGACCAGACATCCCCATCCCTTGGGGGTGATGTCCCCATTCCCTTTCCCCTTTTCCTGCTCTTCACATTTGTCACGAATCCCTTATTAAAAGAGAAAAAGTTCTGTCTACATGGAGGGCTTCTGAATTTTATTTTAACCAATGTTACTGTCTTTTACTGTGAGTGTGGGGCGAACAACTTGTCCCCCATCCTCCACTCCTTTCAACTATGAGGAGTTAGCGAGCTGATGACCTGCAGAGTGAGCATTGAGGGAACACTGGGGGGACGCTGGGTGTACGAAAACCACCAAGGTATGTCAGGAGAACACGGGAGGGATTTGGGACCCCATTAGAGGGACATAATGGGGGCATCCCATTGGGATTAGGGGCTCCTGGAGGTGCTGATTTTTTGTTGTTGCGGTCTTACTGGAGTTGGGAAGTTTGGAGGTCTCTCATCAGGGCAGGGCTCCTATATGATTTGTTGGAGGGGGTCTTACTGGGCTTGGGAGGACTGGGGACTCCCACTGTGGTTGGGGTTCCCATTGGGTTGTGGGGCTCACTGTGCTCCTGTTTTATTGGGGGGAGTCCTAATAAGGACTGGGAGGGTCTGTGGGTTCACATGGGTCCTGTCTTTTTCCAGGAGGCCTTATTGGATTTGGGAGGATATGGGGAGTCCCACTGAGGTTGGAGGTCTCATTGGCCTTAGGGGATTTTGGAGGGGTTGAGGGGCCCTGGGGAGACATGCGGGGATCCCATAGGGGTTGGGGTCCAGGGGTTTGCAGTGGCCCCGCAGAGACCTGCAAACTCGAGCTCCGGCTCCAACCTTTCCATGGGAAAGAACCTCCTGCAGGGCAGAGCACGACTGGCTACAAACGTGGTGTGGAACACACCGCCTTCTGTTCTATTTCTGATTTTCCAGGAGGGAGATGCCCCCTTTTACAGGGTGTTTCTTCTTTTTTTTTTTTTAAACTTCCTCATCTGCTGACCACCCACTGCTCTCAGTATCCCCTGATGCCCCCAATAGCTCCTGATTTCCCCCAGACCCCAAGATGTCCTCAGCACGTACCCAGCACAGCCCCAATGGTGGCCTCCATTTTTTCCCCAAAAATGAGACTTCCCCAGTGTCCCTGATGCTGTCCTGGAGTGTCCCCACAACATCCCCTATTGACTCGGGGGCATTCTTGGGGTCAGTCCAGACTTCCTTAGTGGGAACATTTCATGCATTCCCCCTCCTGCTGTCCCCATGTAACCACTGTATCCCCAACCTCAAGAGACAAACTGGAGGCTCAGTGTTCAGCATGTCCTTGAAGATTATTGGGGATGTGGGACAGTGTCACCCACTTGTCCCCAGTGCCCATGGGCTCTTGTGTCCCCACAGCTCCCTGTTGTCCCTGGTGGGACAGGGACATCATATTGTCCTTCAGACAAGGAGGTCCTACCAGGTGTTCCCAGATGGGACACAGAGACATCCCGGTGTCCGAGTCCTGGGACAGGTCAGACTCTCCAGCACTTGATCCTCCGCTCATCTTAAAGCACTGTCCCTAAGGCCACCACAGTGTTCCCCATGCTTGGGCACTGGCAGGAAAACCCTGGGTCACCTCCAGGTTGTGGGTGACAGCAGCCACCAGGATCTGGAGGTGGTTGGTCACCTCCTCCAACATCTCCATGATGGCGGAAGCAGAACTGATGGCTTCTCTGGCCTCAGTGGCAGCAGCAGTGCTGGGTGGCAATGGTCCAGGCCGGGTGTGATAGTGAGACATTTGGTGACACTGTTGGCTGATGGCGGTAGCCAGGTGGCCCTTGGATTTTTCCACAGACCACAGGGCCACCCTGCAGAGGATGATGACTGTTACAGTCAGGAAGATTAGCATGGTGGAAAGGCAATACAGGAGCAGAACGACAAAGGGACAAACAGGAAAGGAATGCTCACCTGTCTTTGAGGATCTAGGCTCATAGAGAAAAACTCCACAAGGGGGGAATCTCCAACCAGAGATCCTCCCCATGTGGCAGTCAGCCCTTAAATGACGCCTAAGAGAAGTGCAGCCAGGCTCCACCCCTTCCGGTCACACATCTGAACTGCCTTCGCCTGTGCTCCCCAGGGCTGACTCAGTGCTTGCCTCAGGTGGTCAGTCAGAGGTTCAGGCCGTGACTGAACAGTTCCCATACACTGACAGAGGCCAGGCAAGGGATGAGGTGGCCTTCCTGTGTCACCCTCAGCGCATCCCGCACCATGTCCAGGGGACAGCAGAGGGACTTTGGAGTGTCAAGAGGGAGGGGGACGTTACCTGGTGACCTCTTCAATGCCACCTCGGCAATCACCACCGCCATCTTGGCCTCCTCCACTGCTGCCACCATCATCCCTGGCATCCCCAAGGCCTCTGCAAATCCCACCCATGTGGAGGCTGACAAGGCTGAGTTCCTTGCTGAGGTTAATTGGGGTGAGGCCACCCTGGGGGGACTTGAAGAGTCAGGGTGGGAGAACACACGCACCGGGGACATGGATGGCCAGATGGGAACACAGGTGGATGGTTGGCTGGAGACACCTCTTGCGGACCCAAGTATCTGGGTTGGGGACACTTCCCAAGGATCTAGGTATGTGGTTGGGGACATCTCTTGGGGCCCCATGTGTCCATGCAGGGACTAAAAGCTAGTCCCATGTCAGAACTGGTTTTCAAGGTACCATGTGTCTTTAGAAACCATTCCACCATTCCAAATCTGTCACCAAAAAAAGCACTTTCACCATCACCACTGGGTCCTACCGCCTGCCTTGAAAGTGTTTGTACAGTCCTTGGAGCGCCCCTCTGTGTTCGTCCTGCTATGGGATTTAAATCATCTCTCTCTCTTCCCTTCTTGCTGACTTTCTTCCTCCCCCAACTTCAAATTTATTTCAAAATCTATCTCATCCGTGCTTGGTCTCCTCTGCCCCAAACTTGAACTACCTTCACTACTCTGTATTTCCCTTTTGTTTGGCCCTGACTGTGGGACTCACCGACAATTTGACCACTACTTCCTTTTCCTTGTGCTGATACCTAATGTGTGGTTTACCAGTGCTGCAGGGCAAGCAGCAGCACTTACGGGATTTCAGATTCTACTCTTCTAAGACCACCACCATGTGATCTTTTGGTTTAAGTCCACAGCCTTGTTGCAGTGCTATATCATGTCTCAATTCAAAGAACAAATCAACAGCTTCATCCCATTTTTCTTCCCTGCTGCAAAACAGCATTAATTGCAACATGGTTCTGTAACAAACTGGTCGGACCAACATCTGGACCGTTGTTTCTTAATCTCACGCCGGGTATGCATACTTCAAAGAACCTCCTCTCCCTCCTCTAAATAGGAGCAAGACAGCAGGCTGTTTTTCTTCACCTTCAAGAGTATGTATTGGCTACCAATTGTTACAAGGTTCTATGAGATGTCTTGGAGTGAGGGGATCTCCCCCCACTAAGTGGGCTTACCCACTTATAAGTATTTGGACTGTGGCATTGCTGGTTTATAACTGTGCTTTCAGCCAAGGTACCCATGCAAAATCTCAAATTCATGCAACGATTTTAGTTGAGTACATGACAAAAAAAATCAACATACCTAAAGAATTCCATTTGGGCTCATTTGAATATGAATTAATAGATTTTCCTTTGTTCTGCAATTGGTTACAAACTATTTACTGGGATTATCTTGACAGAAATCTGGGTAAACACAATGGTAATGGATCAGTAACTCCAACAGGTCACATCCTATATATTTAAATTGGAAAGCCAAATATGAGAATAAAATCTGTCCAAAACCAGGTAACTTCTGCTCCCACACATCTCATGACATTTGTCTAATTACGAGTTAAAACTGGGATTAAGTCTGGCTTCAGCTGAAATTCTCAAATAAGAAGCTGTTTCAAGAACAGCGTGATCCAAAACTGTTTCTATGTAAATTAAAAAAAGAAAAAAATGCACAAATTAACATAGTTCACTGCCTGGCACATCTGTCAGTCTCCTGCCCAGTAGGATCATATCCTTCCCTTAATACCTGTACAGCCCGACCCTGTGAGACTTTCACCACTCCTTATGGGCAGACCACTCTTGTGAGACTCAAACCCACAACCCAAATTCCAGTAATAAAGAAGAATGCCTTCCCAATATTCTTGTCTTGAGCTCTTTGATCTGACAGATCCTGCGTTTATCTGTCAGTGCCTGCTGCTGGTCCTATGATCCCGTGAAATCATTGAAGTTCGAGAGCTGTGTCCCCGGGTTGCCAGAAATTGTCATTAAAATTGGAAATAAAACTCCTTAAAACTGTGGGAGATGGAGAGGTCAGCTCGGCCTAGTCGAATGCTAACTCACTGATAATGAGGCTCTGGGAAGGAGACAGAAGGTCTGAATAAACAGGAGTGTTTTGTATCTAGGCATAAGATAAACCCTCTGCTGATTATGAAGACTTGTTATGGAATTTGCTTGCTTTCTAGCCAATGGATTGTTAGTGGAAATGTACTGAATGCGTATGTTAGAATATAAAAGGATGTACGCCTGTAATAAAGGTTGGATTCATTCCTGCATTA
>PPHD01018637.1:0-14455 GCA_002909625.1 Bambusicola thoracicus
AATCTCTTATATATATCTAATTAAAATATTCTTCCGTGCCTTAGAGATGTTATGTAAAACATCTCACATCCTCCCTCCTCTTCTTTCCTTTCATTCTGTGGTAGATCTAATTCCTTTTTCAAACAGCCTCTAATCCTGATGGGTCTATTGCACTGTAGCACTGTTGAAAGCTTCCAACTATTTAATTTCTACCAGAGAATGAGTGCTTTAGCTGCAACAAATATCTGTAGTATTTACAGTCGTCTCTAAGAAATAAAGTCCTTGGCTACTTCTGTAAACTTCGGCAAGTAAATTTTTAGTTAAGTGACAAGCATTCCCATAAGAGTTGAATAACTGTCTGCTGAAAAGCCATGAACATTTGCCTAGTAGTTAATATTACGTAGTTATTCTGATCTGGATTTTTAAGAAAATAGCTAGTGGCATCACATAGGAGTTCAAAGCAGAACCACAGAGCTGTGCCTTCAAACTATTTATGAAATGTACAGGGAACAGGTGGCAAAAAATAATTACATCTTGATTTTTTTCCTCTAACACCTGGATTTAAATATTCCTCAAATGTAATTACCCACATTTATTTAGAATGAGTACAGAATATAAATTTTGAGTGGGCTAATAGTTCTCTTTTTAGGAAATATTAATAATTTAGACACAATGGATGATTTGAAGGAACTACGCTAACCAAGAGAGAAGATCATTTTATTGCATTGAATATTATTGTTTTTATTCCTAACAACTTAGATTTTAGCATTTTTATGAGCAATTTATGTCACATGAGGCCAGCTCAAGATGGCTTTAAAACATGAATAACTTTTTAAGCTATGTGTGACATGGTTTTGTTGCGACGAGTGAAAGGCCTCACACTACCATACTGGTGGTGATGCTGTGGCTCTGTACAGTGCTACTTTTTTTGAGGTCTGTGTAATTCAGCCAAATAATTTAGAAGCCATCACCTGAACTGTAATTGGCACGTAAGCTGGTACAGTTTGATAATTAATAACTAACCAAACAACAAAACACAACAAAGCCTAGACAGATACCAATTGACCTTAAGGCCAGCATAATAAAAGAATTAGAGACCAGGTGCAGTAGTAATTACAACTGTTTTAATAGTTCTGCAGTATCTGAAGACCTATGGTTTTGCTGTTCTCTCAGGAAGAATGTCCCTTCACAAGACAGATGGAAAACTGGGTGTAGTAACAGTGGAATTTAGGGGAGTAGTAATCGTACGTAGAGAACAAAAATGTAAAGGCAGGCTTAATTTAATTTGGTTGACAAAGATAATCTCCCCATAGTGATAATTTTTTTTGTGATGACAGTGATAAAAATGGAGATGTTGTATGATGAGAGCTCTTCCATTTAAGAACAGAAACCTCAACTTAATGCTTGGATGGAGTATATTCCTTAAGAAAGAGTAACTCTCTTCTAGTCATCTTTGACCTGATCATGAGTCCAGTTAAATGTACTTGGTCTGAGTGTGTTGCTCTTACCAATGCTGTCTGGAACAAAGGTTTGGAGTTCTGTGGTGGGAGAGTCTTTAATTTACCAGGTGCCTGCTAAATCAGATTTGTGCAGCTTAGAGTTTTGTGTGGCACCCTGATACCTGCTTGGTCTGCCAGGGGTGGAAGTGGTGTCTGTCAGGCATTGTCATTTTGCTGGGCAGTCAGCAAACAAATACTTGGAAGCAGCCAGAGCTCATGATGCCTTTCCCTGGCTGTGGGTCATGCATGCAAGCAGGGAACATAGGAGGGAAATGGATTATTTTGAGGGAGAGCTGGGAGAGAGGGTGCAGGTGAGATGGTGAAATAGGAGTACTTTCTGAAAAGAGACCTCTGGAAGAGGAACGGTGAGAAGGAAACATGGGAAGGACCAGGGGGCATTGCAGGGGGATGCAGGACTTTCAGACTGTGCTGGGGAAGAATGGGTGAACTGGCAGAAAGGGATTTCATGTGGGTGAGAGCTGTTGCTGATGGTATGTGTTGTTCACTTGACTTGGACAGCTAATAAACTGCAAAGATTTTCCCTTCATTTTCTGATAAAACAAGTTGTTTGGAAATGGATTCACCTCTGTTTTTTTTCCCAGTGCTATAAGTATTTTTTCCTAATGACCAGGGAATTAACAAGGTTAATGTCTTTAAGGATAGTCCCCTGCATTCATGAAATTATTGACTGGCCTCTGAACATACAAAGGGAGAGGAAGATAAGTGGTGTTTTCTGTTCTAAAGAGGGAGAACTGGGGCACAAATCGATGAGTAAATTGCTCAAGAACACGTACAAAAATTATATTGCAGGTGTAGGGCCTGATCCCAAATCCCTAATGAGCAATAATTTTGTGTTGCTTTGGAACTGCATGACCTGTGCACTTCACCATGTCCCAGGAGACCAGTGCTGGAAAGCAATTTAGCAGAAATGCTTAAGTTGTCTTGTAGATTTTCCTAGCTCTGGAGAGAACATGAAAAAAAATATATAACCCACTGACGATTGTCTTGAACACGTCAGTCCTTTGTTAGTAGCACTCATCCTATAAACAGGGATAAAAATACTAGGATTACCTAAAGATGTTCTCTTATAAAATTATGTCCATTATCAGACCAAGTGTAAACAGGGAATGTGCTTGTAGTTAAGTTTGGGGAAGTATGAAAATTTCTAGGACAACGCTTTTAAAGTGATAATCTCTGAAATCTTATTCCATCACTTTGTGAATGTTCTTAACATTCATACTCAAAGTAGTTCTGTTGCAGTGGAAAACACTGCCAGTCTAATTTTTATAAGTATATTGTTTTGTGGTGATTTATTTTGTTAGCCACGCTATCAGTATCACTGAGTGGTTCACAGATAAAATATTAGTATAAGTGGGCTGTGGTTTGAATTATAGCTAATTCAGACACTAAAACGTGTTATGTTAGGTATTACGTATTTGGTAAGGAGCTTGTTAGCTCTTACTTACTGTATACCTTAACTGCATTAGTAAGTTCAGCACTGTTGGGTTTTGTATGGAGTTCTGAAAGCTGGACCCCAAACTCTTGCTCAAGATGAGAACTTTTCTTTTTCAGTAGGTCATAATGCTGTTACACACTCAGATTGGTGCATGAGGTCTTGGGTCCTCTAACAGGCTTTTGTCAGAACAGCAGTTGGAGGCTTGAAGAGGGCCTTAGAAGCACAGAAGTGAGTAAAGTTATCTTGTAGCTTTGTTGGAGGGCACTTGGCAAGTTCTATTGTGGTAGAGAGCCAATCTGATCTTAACAGGGCCTCGCTTCTTCTTGGCACGAAGAGCTCCAGAAATTTTAGAAACAGATGCTTCAGAAATAGGCTGGGGGGCTTCCATGGGACATCAAAGTTTAAGTGGCTGTTAGAAGCTGTCAAATCTCTTCAAGCATAAATAAGCTGGAGTTCCTATCAATCTGGAGAGCTCTCAAGAAACTTCACACTGAAGAGGCTTGCTGAACGTAGGAATTGGTAGACAACAGGGTGGTAGCGTTGTGGTTTGCAAAGTTTGCATTTGTCGTTAGAAAAGGAGACAGTTGTAGCTGTAAGGACTTGACAGAGATCAGAAAGGGTAGGAAAGGTGATGTAGTCATTGGCAAGGGACTTTTTCAGAAGGCTGCTTTGAAATAATAGCTTTTGCTTGAAGTGCTTTGGGAAGTGGGAATTTTGCCTAAACTAGCAAACTTCATAGCAGAGATTCACTAGCAGCAGTGGAAGCAGTTGTGTATATGAGGCTCTGGAGTTTGTAACTATTGTTGTGTTAGAGATTAGGTTGAGATTAGCTTCCAGTTCCTGTGTATGCTGCAAAAATATCGTGGCTGCTGTGAAATATTGTTATTTTATCATGATAATGTCTGCATGTCTGGCTCCCTTTCGGCCTAGAAACTATGTAAAGATAATTATGTGTTGTCACTGTATATTAATATGATGAAGTTTAGCTGTAGCCATGTCTTCACTGAAAAGAAGGACAGTGATTCTAAGAAAACCATCAGGTTGTTCTTTTTCCAGTAAGGAATATTATTTCACATGAAGTACGTAACGTATGATTGGTAGTCCTGGCCATAAACAAATTTTTATGCAGTGACATAAAGAATTTAGCCGGATTTTGCGGAATAGTTCAAGCAGATGTCTTTCAGTGCTGTTGGTTTTTATTTATTTATTTTAAATCACAATTATTTGGAAGCTCAGGCTGTTCACTTTCACTTTTTTTGGACTTTCCTAAATACAATCATCACTTCATTCCGAACTGCATTCTGGTTTTGTAGGAATTGATGTATAATATTATCCTTCAGAGCAAACTCATGGGTCAAGATTGCAAAAGCCAGTGAATTGTTTTGAATTACATCCACTTAGCCAGTCTTTCAGGGTGTGGAACTGAAATAGTAAGTGACCGAGTACCTGTTGAGGAAAAGACCAACAGGTTATGATTTTGTTCATGTCAGCTGGAATGAAAACATGGTTAGGAGACTAAATTTGCTGATCTGTTAGGTTTCCTTTTATCTTGTGATGTGTACAGTACAGTCTCCGTATCCTCTCTTTGATGTGCCTGCTTCAAAGTCCTATTAATAACAAAAACTGTAGAAGTGTTTGATAGAATATTAAAAAAATATGGAACTAACAATATTCCTATCCAGCTTCATCACCTGGTCACTTTATTTTGAAATTCTATTGATTTTTTTTTTTAAACACTAACTTTAGATTCTGCCTCTTGAAGCACAAATATTACCTTCAGCGTACTGAAAATATGGTGAAACAAGGCATTTCTAACAAGTAATTTTACATTTAATACCTGCAGAAGGAGCTTTCATTTTTGTGTGCTGGTAAAACTAGAAAGAGTAAGCTAGACTGGTTATAGTGTCTATTTATGGTAATAAAAAACTAAACCTAAACAACAAAAACTTAATTATGTTAATACTGTACTTATGAAATTGTATTAAATACTAATAAACTTTAGCTTAAAATCATAGCTTTTATAGTTATTTAGTGTGTTAGACTATTTGACAGTGACAAAGCTTACTTGTTTGGATTGATTTCTGTAATTTTAGTTTTTATAGATTCCTGATACTATATTAGCATGGCTTGCTAATGGGTTTTCTTGATCTTACACAACACATGGGGAGAGGGGGAAAGATTATTAGTATGTCATTCATAAAGGCATAATTATATACCCAGATACAAATATCACTCTTGTTTGACCCTGGATTGGACATTTTCAAGAAGGGATAAAATTGTTGTTTTTCACTATAGAACACAATTATTGAATAGCATTTATTTACATAGTTCCATTTGACCAGGGGGCCAGTCTTGAAATATTTGTGTGTAAACATATTTGGACATAACAATTTTTTTTTTTGTATTTACTTGCATTTAACTACAAATTGGAGTGCAGGAAGTAGTTATTTTCACTATGATTTCTCAGCCCAAGTGATTATTAATAAGCAACTTCTTTCTTAAGAAGGTAAGATAATAACATGTTTACTAATGGAAAATGAGTTGTTGTAGTTCTGTTTTCACAGGTAGACGGTTGTGAATTTCTGAAAGCTATAGGGATAAAGAGAGATTTTTTTTTGTCTTGTGCAAACCCTATTCTTGCTGAAAGCATTCAAAATCAAACATTTTTAAAAAACAGCTTGAACTTCTTGACTCTTCCATTGAGTTTTCTGATAGGTTTTGAAGGGCTGATCTCAACATGTCTGTTTTCCTTTTAGTCCTTCTTGAGTTGATTCCTTTCTTAAGCTTCAATAAGAGCTTGAGTTGGAGCCAAGATGTAGTGGAGACTGAATGAAATTTTGCATGAAGTGAGGTGAAGGGAGCAGAAGACAAGAACTGCACCAAGAGCAGCTTGACCTATGGGTGAAAAATGAGGTAGTGCTGAGGAGAATTCTTTCACTTTTCATGCTGCCAGACAGTCCAGCTCCTTTCTATCTTAGCATAGGGTGTGAAGTGTTTAGTTTGGTGAGAGACCTTCAGAGGTGACATGCAAAAACATACATGGTATCCAGTAATGACACAGGAAAAGAATGTGAGGATAGACCACAGCAACAATGTATTGAGCTTTCTGAATCCCTGGGTCTAAGCTCAACCCAGACCTCCATTAAAAAGTAATTTTTGTACTACAGAGGAAGGACTGATCATGCTAATATTTGTATTTAAAGCTATTCCTGGAAGCTGAGATGCTGTTGTGCCAGGCACTGTGCAGTGCTGCGAAAATGTAAAGTGAGTCTTCGTTGGTCATGTTATGTGAGCACCTTTTGAAAGCTGAGATTTCTGCTTTCTTACAGAATTTATGAAGCAGCACTGGGATAATAAATATGAGTAATATGAAGATGGAAATAGTATTTGCTTGTATTAATAAATATAATGCAGGTGAGATGGGGAGATATAGTATGCTTTATTAAATGCAGGAGGGTGGTTTCAAATGAGATTTAATTGTTCAGTATGAAAAGACACTTAGTAATTCCTTGCCTGATTAATACATTGGGAAAAATCATTTTGTGAGGACTGTCTACTTAAAATAATCTAATTGAAATTAACAAAAAAAATTGTTGTAAAAATACTGTTCCATTAGAATCTTCTAGTATAATTAAACTTTTGTGTTCTTGCTTTTGTCTTGGTTGGAAGTGTGAAAAAGGAGAAAATCTTTCAGACAAAATAAAAATGTTTTCTCCTTTCTTTATCTCCTTTCTGTTATTTTCTTTCCCTGCTAGTCCTTAGCAAAGGCATGGATACATGTAAGATTAGAAAAAGAATTGGTGACTATGGAAAGAATGGCTTTCATTTTTACCAAAAGGCTTTAAGAATAGCAATTCAGAAGGCTCAGGGAGACTGCAGGGTTCAGAAGGCACGGCAGTGGCTCATATTTGAGGCAAGTGGCTTCATCTTAAGGATCCATGTGGACCCCACCCTCTCACAGAGACAGTGTCCTGATTGTGTGGTGCTGCTGGCAGGACTGGGATGCTCTTCTCTTTCCCATGCATGCAGTTGCTTTGCTTGTACCCAAGCAGGCTGGGAGTACATTGCTGTCCCTGGAGGCAACTTGCTTGGTGGCACTGGCAGGAGGTGATTCTATGCTGGGAGACAACATTGAACCTTGTCTGGCTATTGCAGCATGACGTTTGTAGGTATTTGAATACATGATATGGCCTCACTTTGAGCACTGTATGCAAGTTTGGACACCACAATACTAGAAGGGTATAAAACTATTAGAGAGATCTGTGAAGATGGTGAAAGGTCTGGAAGACAAGGGGTATGAGGAGGAGTGGCTGAGGTCCCTGGGTTTGCTCAGCCCAGAATGGTGGAGCTGAGGGGAGGCCTCATGGCGGCTGCAGCTCCTCACAGGGAGCGGAGGGGCAGCGCTGAGCTCTGCTCTGTGTGACAGCGACGTCACCTGAGCGAATGGTACGAAGCTGCAGGAGTTTGAGGAGCGTTTGGATAATGCTTTCAGGACATGGGGTTTGAACACTGGATGGTCTATGTGGAGCCCACAGTTGGATTCACTGACCCTTGTTGGTCCCTTCCAACTCAAGATCCTGTGATTCTACATCTTTGGGTAAATATCGAAGTGCTTATGTAATACAGTGGTGAATACAGCAGCTCTTGTTCCCTTCTCTACGAGCATCACTTCTATTTGTTCCTCTTCATCTTTCTGACATACTTTCTTGCCCCGGAAAGTGGCAAGAGTCATTTTGACCCACTACATCCATTTGTAGCTTACAGGCAGAAACCGTGGACTAATAAATTTAAATTGTCATATTTACAACTATACTCAACTGTTTATATTCAAGCTGTTAGAATTCCCTCTTAATATTTTTAATATATTTAGTTCTACCACAACCACTGAGATATCTTTTTTCCCTTAAAAAGAAGTCTTGTCTTAGCCAGGGGGATGGAGAGCAAGAAAACTCCACATTATATTATTCAAATTCATTTTTAAAGTATCAAGGGTTTTCTGCCTTTGATAACTTAGTTTTGAAATACCTGGAAATATATAAAACCCGTTCCTAGGCAATGAAAAATACTTTCTTCTTCCATTGTCCCTTTTAAAGGAATTTTGCCTGATAAGGAGAGTGCTTAAAAATAACTATTAAAGGCTCTATTTTGGAAAAACATAATATACATCTCTGTTTTACCCAAAGAAGGAAAAAAAAGAACACAAAAAAACCCCACACCAAAAACGTTGCAGGTGCCCAGCGGGCTGAATATTTATTCTTTTCTTCTACAAAGATTGTTTGAACTGTACTTTCTAGAATTTTTATAAAATTTTTAAACCGAAATGTCTTCACTTTGCATTTTTCCTTAAGTCAGTAGAGGTGGCTCTGTAGCTTTTCAAAGGCAAATTCTTTGCCACGTGCAGGAGACTTCTTGTTGCTTCAAGTAACTTGTTGATTCATTTCTTTCAACTTCTGTTTTGTGATCTGTAACCTTTCTATCCATGTGTACTATTTGGAAAACGAGTCTCAGTGTGTATTTTCTTTTTTTTTTAATTTCATGATTACTTTTGGAGCTGTATCTTTTTTTTTTAGAGTTTTGGATATGAAGAAACTGGTTTGCCCATATGGTTTAAAATATGGAAAATGTTTGCTTAGTGCAGCAAGGCATTAAGAATTTTCTTAAGGCCTGATGTTAAAGGGAGAAATTCATCTGTATTTAACTCAAAATTCAATTTCTTCAAAAAGAAACAGATCCTTAAAATACCCTACTAATACGAAGTATTTCACTTCCCCTCACTAAACTCACTAATCAGTACTTGTCAGTCTTGTCTTCCCTGATGTTGCTTATGAGCTTGGAGCTGTGATTCAGAACAGGCAGAAGTGGTGATGGGCACTACTAAACCATTTGATCTTTCCTAGTTTTTGCTTTCTTTTGAGACAGCAGATGGAGAGAGCAGTCACCACCATGCAACTTGAGACAGACTCTGAAATGAGACTTTACTGAGGGTTTTATTTTTTTATTTTTTTAAAAAAGCTTAATCTCGGCTGCAGCTATTTAAATATTTATGTATTAATACAAATCCACTTGGAAAGCAAGTTGTGGTCCCTGTAATTACTTCCTCCTGAGGAAGTAGATCCAACTTGCTCTGTGGGCTTAAGGAGATAGCACATTCTGTCAGTGTCGATATTTTCCTGTATCACCGTTAAACCGATTCTGTTCTGAGTGATGTTAAGAGACTTCTACCTCTTCTTTTCTTGCAGGAGGAAAACTGTGGTCATATGTCAGTAAATTCTTAAACACGAGTCCCGAACAGAGCTTTGAAATTCCCGAGCCCAAAGCATTCAGTTCAACTAAAATTCGCCTGGAGCGGCCAACGCCCAGCCCTAAAGAAATCAGTAGCAGCACGGATTCCAGAGAAAGCTATGGGGAGAACATGCTGAAGGTGGTCCCGCTGAGGAGCAGCCTGACGCCGAGCTCTCAGGATGACAGCAGCAACCAGGAAGATGGACAAGAGAGTTCAAAATGGATGGACTCAGCATCCAGCTCAGAAGAAGAATGCACCACGAGTTATTTAACGTTATGTAATGAATATGGGCAAGAAAAAATTGATTCTGGCTCTCTCAATGAGGAGCCTGTGGTTAAAGTGGAGAGTCAAAGTCTGAATATTAAAGAGAAAAGTTCTTTGCAGAAATGCACTGTTGTTAGCAGTGCTAGCTTCAGCTCTCAGGTTCCATCTCAAGAGCTAAAGCTTTTCATTGATGATGCTGAATCAGAAATAGCTAGTCCTACTAGGATACTGGACTCGCTAACCAAATCAAAGAACAGCCCCATGGAACTCTTCAGAATCGACAGCAAAGATAGCACTAGTGAGCTTCTGGGACTGGATCTGGGAGAGAAATTGTATAACCTGAAATCAGAACCTTTGAAGCCATTGTTCTCTGTGCCAGGTCATGACAGAAGCGTGGATGCCCTGGAGAGCAAAATGGGTGTGAGAGCTCAGGACACCGTAAGCAGGGGTTCAAACGACTCTGTGCCAGTTATCTCATTTAAGGATGCTGCATTTGATGACGTGAGTAGCGTTGATGAAGGAAGGCCTGATCTCCTGATAAACTTACCCAGTATGTCTGATGGAACTGAGGAGGCAGCAGCGTCAAGGCCTGCCAAAACTGATATGGATGTCTTGGAAGTCAAATTATTAGAAACACCTGATGTCTTACAATTAAATAGTTCTGCAGAACAATGCAAAGCATTTAACCAAGAGCCAAATCATGTGACACCACAAGTGGGTGATCCTTCCTCCAAGGAAGTAAAGGGACAAAGCGGTGTCACTCAGGGAGCTCTCGGGACCCTCTTTACTTCTGACCCAGAGGTAGGTAGTTCAGAAGACGGGGCTCTGTTTCAAGGGCCCGGAGCCTGCTCCATAAACATGACAAGCAAAGAAGAAAGTGTGTTTGTTTCCAACCTGCTCTCAGGTGCTCAAGATGTTAGCTTGGACAGAGACACAATAAGAAACGAAGCAGTGTTGCTGTTTTCTGATCAAGCTGAAGACTTTGGGAAAGAGGAAACAAACCTGTCTTTGTTACCAGCAGCTGAAAGTGAACAGACAGCACCAAAGAGGGAAGACAAAATAGCAGTAGCAGGGGAGAAGGATATACACCAAATTTTTCAGGACCTTGATGAAAGATTAGCGATAACCTCCAGGTTTTATATCCCAGAGGACTGCATTCAAAGATGGGCAGCTGAAATGGTTGTAGCCCTTGATGCTTTACATAGAGAAGGAATTGTGTGCCGCGATTTGAACCCAAACAACATCTTATTGAATGATAGAGGTCAGGAACTTTTGCAAATGCATTTCTTTTTATTCGCTGTTGCTTCCAATTAACTGAGTAGGCGTTTTATCTTGTAATTAGTATCTTCATTTCCTGTCTAGAGCTTCATTATCAGTGCAGCAAATTCACCCCCAGTAATAGCTTCTAGTACTTAATGATGCCATTATTCTTAATGATACTGTTTTTAGCTACAAAAGGAGTAATTACAGTTCACTTCTGCAGAAAATGGAAGGGAAAAATGTTTTGATTTCTCCTGTCGTTTTGTTTTTAGGACACATTCAGCTAACGTATTTTAGCAGGTGGAGGGAGGTTGAAGATTCCTGTGACAACGATGCCATAGAGAGAATGTACTGTGCCCCAGGTTAGAACAATCACCTACAATGTTTCACTTGGAAAGTGGATAAGCAGCTTTCATGTTCTCACGGAGCCTTTGTAACACAGAGCTCGAGAACATGCAATATCTAATAGAATTTTCTTTTCCTGAATACCTTAAAAAGCAAGAGAGTTTGTAACTGCTTTATTGTTGAACCATGTTGTTGTTAGAGCATTTCCATGAAGTATAATTGCATCGAATGTCTTGTTTAAGGAAATTTTAAGAATGTTGTGTGTTCTTTCAGTGGTTTGTTATGTGTGGGTACATCCTGACAGCTGGAATGAGGAAAGAGGGGAAAGGGCAGAGTGAAAAGATGACACCGTGAGCTTTAAAAGCACAAAAATTTATACATGCAAAGATCATGGAAAGAAACATCGCAGATTGAAATACACAACCCTAATAGGCTCAGAGATGCCTCTGACATTTTTGATGAGCTACAGTGGGCTTTGAAATAGTTTAGAGAGCTCTTTTCTTAGAACTGCTTTCATCAATCATGAGGGTGATAAAATCAATATCTCTTGGGTTTTTATAGCAAGGATGGCACTTGAAACTGATCCCTCCCTCTTTTCCTCTTTCCAATTTATTTTCTGCTATTACAGTTGTCTAATGGCAGTGACAGTTATAATCGGATACTTTACTTATAACTTTGCATTTTAAAAATTTTATTGGCAGCTTAAAGAAACGACTTTTAGAGTTGAGGTAACTACACTGATGCTATTCGGATTTTCAGTTTGTCTTTTGGGTTCTGAATTTGAAATGCCAACATATGCTCTCTGCTGAGTGCATGACCTGGGTAGGCTTTGTAACTTGGTGTGCAGGTAGTCCTCAAGCTGAGTCTGCAAATGGGCTTGAAAACTGTTAACTGAAGCTGAGTGAACAACGCAAGACAAAAGTTGTGAGCATAGTTTGGCAGGTGTTTGTTCTGTGACTTGGCTCCCCCCAACTGAAATACAGTAAGAAGCAGCTCTTTGTGAATACAGGTGGTTGTATGGCAACAAAAAAATGAATTCCAGGTCAACAGTAAATAAAATCTTTGCTCTCCAGGTGCAAGTCAAAAGGGAAATGGGAAGTATTACAGAGAAACAGAAAACAAATGCTTCTTTTAATGAAAGCAAAATCAGCATTATTCTACCCTCACCCCGCTTTAGTTCAAGAACAGCGAAACTGAGGAACCCTTGATTTGAGAACCCCAGCAATTCTTGTGGCTGTGGAACAGAAACATGTCCTGCTTGCCAATGTGCACTCTGTTGCATTAGAAAGAGGTGTTTTCCTGCCTCCATAACCCAGGCCTGTACAAAGCTCTCCCCGGTTGAGCTGCCTTAAAGATGGAAGCACAGCCTTTTCCCACCTTGTCACCATTAATGAGCTGTAAAAGTGAAAGCCTAATTTTTCTGTATTTTAATGAGGATCCAAAGAGAGGTGGTTTTTTTGCCCCCTAAGCCTCAACCACCCAACTCCTGCTGTAATTAATTGTTTAGGAACCAGGCAAAATAATATTTAGAAGTCCCCGAATACAAGAATAAAGTTTTCTGTGCCATCGTTATTTCCACATCCCAGCAGAGCTGTGATACCCATCTGGGTTTTTAGGTTAAGTTTGTTCTGTGCCTGTAACTGGTGAGCTGCAGGACGATGATCTGCAAGTGCAAGTGTTAGATAGATGCAGGATGGCAGGAGTGAGATTGCTATGTGAGGCTTTCTTACTCTTTCATCTTATTGTTACCTGTTGAAGTGTACGCGTTCCATTCTGAGTTAAGGTTTAGTATGTGCACCTTAGATAATGTGTGCAGCTGAGGTGAAAGTAGCTTTCTTATGGCTGCTACCAAACATCCAACTGTTATTAAAAGAGCTTCCCTTAGTGAGCTTTCTTCAGCACCACTGCTATGTTACAGGAAAATAAGCCTTATTCGGATGGTCACTTTCCCTTTTAAGAAACATCCTATGAGCCTGGAGCCCACACCTCCCCCTGGTCATCACAGCACTGCCCCTCGAGCTGCTTCTTGGGTTAACCATTTCAAAGTTAGTTGTGCCTCAGTTCGGAGTGCTTAGATAAATAGAGAAAGTTGGATTTGATATTCTTCAGTTGCTCTTTGTTGTAAATGTTTCTCATAGCTTGCTTTTTCCTGCTGAAGGAAGGACTGCAGTCTTTAGAGATGAACGAGTGATCTTCACAGAACTTAGCCAGGCCCTGTGATTTTTATCACCATTTGCAACACGGTGAATAATACCTCCAAGTGAACCTCCATCTCGTTTTGATGCGTCCGGCAACACAGTGGGCTGTGGTGCTGTGCCTATGGGTACCTGACCTCTCATTTCACTTCTAATGAAGGATGCAGTGAGACTCAGCCTGTAAACCTCTGTGTGTTTAGTTTGGTGTCTGTTTTCATCTGAATTCAGGACAGAATAGGATTTGGGTGTGGAAAGGCTGTATTTAACAGACTTTGGACGTTTTGGTATTTAAATGTTCTCATTAAAAGCAGGCAAGAAAATGAAGAAGTCTTTGTCAAAACTGTGTCCTTTAGGGTCTGGTGTTACGAAGTACGGATGATGACCCCTCTTGAGATGCAGTTGTTTTTCTGTATTAATTGTTGAGAAACAAATTTCATAGGCGGAAAATGAATGTGGCAGTTAAATAGGTTACACGGTATCTTCAATTTAAAATAGGTAGGGAGCTGGATTACAGAGTTATGAGACAGGCACAAAAACGTATCTGAAATCATTTTGTCTTTTTAATTGCTAAGATTTCAGGCGTTACTCTTTTACATGATAGGTAAACAGTACTTAGCAGTGAAGTTCCCGAGGGCGTATTTAGGTTTTAAGGTGGTGTACCGATTGAAGGAAAACGTGGAACCTAAACCCTACATCTTCCACGTCAGAATCCAATTTCTGGAGGGGTAGGGATGGTGATGTATTCATGCTGAAGCTCTTCAGCTTTGAGGAGGGAAGAAGGCCCCATAGGTGGGTCTGGAGGCGGTGGGGGAGGTTTTCACATCTCGAAGATGGGGCTCTGTTAAAGCAAAGGAAGGGCTTTTGGTTCAGAGGCAGCGGCCAGAGCCTTTCTGCGGCGTGCAGCCGGAGCTCGCTCAGCTCGTGTTAGCCTAGGAGAAGCAGAGAGGAATCGTTAACGGCGTGTGTATAAAAGAGATTATGCAATGTAGGTATAAATTAACAGAACAAATGCAAACATTGTAAGCGTAGAAGTGTCAGAAGGATGGGAGAAGAAATAGTTTAAATAGCCGCACTCCATTTCCTGCTGACAGCGTACTTAATTTTGTTTGAAAGAGCGATTGTCAGTTTACATCGTGCATAAATTAACAGCCGGGCCGGCTCCCCTTGCAAGAAG
>PPHD01018638.1:0-14455 GCA_002909625.1 Bambusicola thoracicus
TAATGCAAGATAAGCAGTGTGTCAATTAAACATGCACTTATTTTTTTTGGTAACGGTGCTTGCTGATGAAGTCCTTGTGTCACATGTGGACGTGGCTAAGATGTAATGGGTAAATGGCAAGCATGTGCTGATAGATGGAAGTTAATTTCAGGTTTCTTTACACTCTGTGTATCCCATAAAATAGTGGCAGTGTTTTTTTTCTGGGCTATTGTACGCAGTTGTGGGAAAATCTTTGCTACATTGGGAAGAAGCCTGTATTAAATTTACATTAAATTGAATTAAATCGCAGAGGAAGAAAAGTATGCCTTTGTAAACTGGATAAACAAAGCCCTGGAAAATGACCCTGACTGTAGGCACGTTATTCCAATGAACCCGAATACAGACGACCTGTTCAAAGCGGTGGGAGATGGGATTGTGCTGTGGTAAGTCCTGACGGCTCCTGACTTTAAAACACAAACAAAGTAAACCCCCTGATGTTCCTGGGTTGGGGAATTCCTATTGCGTGCTAAGTGTGTGCCAGTGCATCTATACAGCGTTGGATGCATGAAGAAGGGCTCAGTCACCGAGGCTTTACTACTACGTGTGGTGTGTCTGCTTTGGCACAAGCTTTGCTTCACCTAGTGATATTTATTTCCCCAGTTTCAAGTAATTCAGTGATTCAGGCAAAGACTGAACTGAGTAGGAAGTAGTTCACAATACAAAGTAAAAACATGCTGTGTTGTGTTGATTAAAAATCCATTTTGCTCACACGTTCCCCGCTAAGCTCTCAGTGTTTGCACTTCTTTTGGTGCAGTTTCTCTTGTCAGCAATAGCACATCTGTACAACAGGAGGAAGAGCGTTGTCTTACTACACTGCAGCACCTGACAACATAGCAATGAGTCTTCAGTAGTTCAGTGCCTGCATCTGTGAATAATTCATGTGCTCTTTTTGCTCCAGCAGCTGAGATCAATGGTGGCTAGGGAGATGTTTAAGGTTTCAGGCTCAGCTATTAGTTTCAGATACATTCCAAATACAGTCTTGATAACATAAATATTAACTTCTGATTTACACAACCTTGATTTAGAAAAACAAAACCAAAATAACCCGCAAAAGCAAGGAGATAAAAGGAAATGTACTGTGGCGAGCACTGTAGTAATGCAACAACTTGTTGAGGTTCAAAACTGGATGTTGTTCAAATATTGTTGTTTCTCATCCCGACAGCAAAATGATCAATCTTTCTGTTCCGGACACAATTGATGAAAGAGCAATTAACAAGAAGAAACTCACGCCATTCATAATTCAGGTATGAGACTGTTCTGTGTGCTGGCAGAAATGCACGCTCACAGTAATGGGAAACTCAACGCAGTGGCTCAAAGAATTACTGTGGATGTATAGAAAGAGTTCTATAACTTGCATTGAGTTATTAAAGGCAGCTTTGTCTGGTGTGCAATTGGCAATCACAGTGCTATGAGTACCGTTCAAAAGACAAGAAGGATAACTTAATGACAAAAGGGATAAAATGGCTGAAATGCTGTTCCCACTTGTGTTGCTGCAGTGATTAGATACGGTGCTGTCTTCTCAAACCAATGTGATTATTGGCCTCTTTGAATTGTTTCATAGTAAAGCAGGCTGGTTTTGCACAGATGCCCACACGTGCATGTGCGTGGATACCTTAATGCTTCTCCATCCATGTTCTTGTGGATGCCACCAGATGCAACCGACTCAAAGGGTGAAACCGAATACCAGAGGCTGAAATTAAACCCTTGTGCCTCCTTCAGCTCTTATTGATTCAGCCTCCATTAAAGCTTCAGCCTGGGGCAGCTGGGAGCATTTCCTCTGAGCTCTTGGAGTGAGGACAAAGGGGAATTCCCCGCTCCGCAGGCGCTGGATGAGAGGCAAAGTGGCATCTCCCTGGGCTGTGTCTCACGTGGTTGTGTTGTCTGCAGGAGAACTTGAACCTGGCGCTGAATTCTGCGTCCGCCATCGGGTGTCATGTTGTCAATATTGGTGCGGAGGACTTGAGGGAAGGGAAACCCCACCTGGTTCTTGGGCTTCTCTGGCAGATCATTAAGATTGGCTTGTTTGCCGACATTGAGCTCAGCAGAAATGAAGGTAAATGAAGCTCTAAGTGATAACTTGCGGAGCGTGAATGCCGACTTGCTCCCACGCTGCCGAGGGGCTCGATGTGCTGCTGTGCCTGCGCCGGGCCGCGCTGCTCGTGCAACCACCTCTGGCCCCATCGCCTCTTCCCTCCCCTCTGCCGAAAGGGGAGCGCTGGCCGTCAGCTTCGTCGAGGGCGTGCGCCAGGCCGAGTGCCCGCCAGCTGGTTTGTAGCTGAGAAGTTGGCTTGCTTGGGTGGGATGTGCATGATTGACGTGGTCCGAGTGGACGTTATAGCGCTTGTACTTTGCTTTCATAGAGTGGGCTTGGGTTGGAATGGACCTTAAAGCACATCCAGTTCCAACCCGTGCTGTGGGCTGGCTTCCCCCTGCTAGTTCAGCTGCTCTGGGCCTCGTGCCCATGGCCTTGGGCACCTCCAGGGATGGGGCACCCACAGCTCTTGGCAACAGTGCCAGGGCAGAGGAAGGCTTAATCTCTTTGGGAATATGTTTGCGATGGCTTTATTCTCTTCAGATCCCTCTTGCTGTGGGAACATCATGCTGCAGCAGTCTCACCATGCTTGCTCGGTCCTTTGCTGAAACTCCCTCCTTCCATTCATTCACAAGTGTTTTTCTTCCAGCGCTGGCTGCCTTACTTCGTGATGGTGAAAATCTGGAGGACCTCATGAAACTATCCCCAGAAGAGCTGCTCCTAAGATGGGCAAACTTCCACTTGGAAAATGCAGGCTGGCACAAAATCAATAACTTCAGCACAGACATCAAGGTACTGAGACCTCTCCTGGCCACGTGCTTCTGGGAAAAGGCTGGGAGTTGCCAGGGCTGTGTTTGCACGTGTCTATGAGGCCCTTAATGCAGAGACAGGACCTTTCTTAACCTTAATGCTGCAAATAATAGGTTTAACAGAGGTTGCATTCCTAGTACATTTAAGGTATCGTAATGCTGCCATCTCTTGCCACAAAACTGCATGAACGTTTCCTCCAGCGGGATCCTGCTGCACAGCTGCTGTGTGTTTTAATCAGTGGTGCTCTTCATACGTTTTCAAATGTTCTTAATCCATCTATTCCAAGGGCACCTAAAAAGGGCCGCGCTGCAGCTCACGCAGGCGGGATGCAATAATGAGCTGCATCCCTGGGGAGTGTGACTTCCATGTCCTCTTTGTGGGTGGTGGCATTTCATCCAAAATGCCACAGGCATGGGAGAGGAAGGGAGGTGAGACCCCTTGTTCTCTACACTCAGCTGAGTACTAATGTGAGTGGGGAGGCTCACAGAGGATTTCCCAGACGCCGGGGGTGGCTCTCCTCACTCTTTGCAGTAGTGCAAAGCAGGGGGTGGTGATGGCTCCTGGTCAGTGGGGAATTTTTGCAAGCTGACCCCATCAAGTTTCTGGAGCTCATTTGCTTGGCTAACAGCTGAGAGGAAGAAAAGGACAACTGGAATGGATTCCGGCATAGAGGCCCTTGGAAAAGCACACAGCAGCGCGTGCAGTAAAGGCAGAGTTTGAACAGTTTAAAAGCCATAATTATTCACCTTAAATATTTCTAACCTCGTCCTTTTCTGTTTTCTTTTCTGCTGCCCGGATTTCTGCCATCATGCTCTGTTATTGTCTGTCAAGCTTACAGATTTTGGTAATTCAGTAAAGGTACATAAGCCAATTAGACACGGTGACTTGGTAAAGATGAGCTTGAAATGAATTGTTACGGTGTATGCACTGCTGTGCTTTACGTGCTATGCAACCTGAGCTTTATTTTTCACCCATTTCAGGATTCCAGAGCTTATTTCCACCTTCTCAATCAAATTGCACCTAAAGGGCAGAAAGAAGGAGAGCCTCAGATCGATATTAACATGTCGGGTTTCAATGTAAGTATTCAGGCTGTTGTGTCCTCGCACTGTACAACTGCTACTTGTGACCCTGTCATTGCCCTCATGACTTCTAGGTAACCTGGTATCTTAATTTCAAGTGTGTGTAAAGTGTCAGTGGGCATGTACACACCTCGGGTATGTTTTAAATGAGTGGCTGTTGCAGATCTGGTCACTGCCTGCTAATTAACATGAATAATTGAGAAATATTTTGCATTTTTTTCTGCGTTTGGGGACGTGCCCGCTTCTGCTTTTGACCCAAGTATTTAAAAGGAATGGAAAGTTATAGAAACTTGGAAAGGGCTTTGCTAGGAAAAGCAGACATGAACTGGGACAAGCGTAGCAACAGCAGAAGGGATTAATGCGGGTGCTTCATCTCTTTAGTGCTGAATTGATTAGCAACTGATGCCTGGTGAATGCGGGTGGAGCGGTGACATTGCTCTGGCAGCTTCCCATCTGCTCTGCAGCCCGATCTCTTCTCTGACAGCTCTTGTCCCTTGTGTTGCTGGCAGGAGAAGGACGACTTGCGCAGAGCAGAGTACATGCTGCAGCAGGCAGACCGGCTCGGGTGCCGGCAGTTTGTCACACCAGCTGATGTGGTCAGTGGAAATCCCAAACTGAACCTGGCCTTTGTTGCAAACCTCTTCAACAAATACCCAGCTCTTACTAAGCCTGAAAACCAGGACATCGACTGGACTCTGCTAGAAGGTGGATGGCCCTATCAGTCACAAAATCAGTAGGAGGGAAATATCTTGAGTGAACACCTGTAGCACAAGGGGCTGTGCCCAGCGGAGGCATCTATTGATGTCACACCTGTGATTTGAGGTTTCGGTGCTGCAATGGTTGTTTACTCATTTTGGGCAGGTGAGGAAGGTACTTGAGGGCCTGTTCGGCTGCTCTGGATCTAGAGGAGCGCTGCCAGTGGCTTCCTGAGCCAGGGCTGGGAAGGTGGTTTTGTCATTTCCTGCCACAGGCAGAAGCAGCTCAGTAATGTGGTGAGATGTTCGTGGCAGCACAAATTCCTGGCAGAACTGGGATAAGGGTGTTAGCGAGCTCCACGCGAAAGACATTCTTGCTCTGTTTTGTTCTAAAACCTTATGGAGCTCCTGACTGGTGAAATCAATCTGATACCAAAACAAGACCAGAGCAACGCTCCTTCTTTGAATAAGCTATAGTGGAAATAATGATCTTTTTCCACTCTGAGCTGCGCTGCTCAAAACTCCCACTCCTGCAAGGAGGAAACCCCTCTCGCAGCTCTGAGCCTGCAGAAAGTTGCATCAACTCTTCCTCTTTCATTTAGGAGAGACCCGTGAGGAACGGACCTTCCGTAACTGGATGAACTCCCTTGGTGTGAACCCCCATGTAAATCACCTCTATGGGTAAGTTTTAGGCTCTTGGGAAAGACCCAGCTTAGGTCAGACTGGAGATGTGCCCCCACCAGTGTCCTGCTGCTCACAGTGCTGAGGAAGTAGCTTGAGAAAGGGTGTTAGGAAATAAGCAGTGCTTATTGCATCCTCCCTGCAGCCCTTAGCTTAGGGAATTCTGGTGCTGGCACACCAGCAATTGGTTTTAAGGGCTGAAGATGGTTTGTTTTCTCCTCCCTTTCATAAATCAGTACACTGAGCTCCCAGTGCATGTGCAGCTTGAGCAACAGGACCTAAATTCATATGCCATCTAATTTTCAGGCTTGATCAAATCATTGTAGTTCAGAGGCAGGGTATTCTGGACCCCTGTGGTCAATGGAAAGAGATGTCTGCCTCTGGATATTTTGTATAGCAAAAGTATTTTCTGGATCTGGTGGTGGTTATCACGTGAAAACCTGCATTACCTTATCAGCTACCCAATATTAAACACGGAGTATCTCTTCTGCACTGGAAATCATGAGATGTTTTCCTTTTAGAGTTACTAAAATTGCAACAACCTGTAAATAGTAATTATCCATGATATAACAAAACCGGAGTGTACTTCAACCCTTACATGTTACGTTTTGTTCCATTTTTAGTGATCTTCAAGATGCACTGGTAATACTACAGTTATATGAAAAGATCAAAGTTCCTGTTGACTGGAACAAGGTTAACAAACCCCCATACCCTAAGCTTGGAGCAAATATGAAAAAGGTAAGCGTTTCAGTCTAACCTCTAAGCAGCCATAAGGGAGCAGAAATAAATGTAAACTATCTAGAAATTCCTACTTGAGGTTTCCATTCAAGTGAGTGTGTTGTGTGATTATTCTCTGCACTCTTTTCCTGTGCAGCTAGAAAACTGCAACTACGCTGTTGACCTGGGAAAGCACCCAGCCAAATTCTCCCTGGTTGGCATTGGAGGACAGGATCTGAATGATGGAAACCCAACGTTGACACTGGCCTTAGTCTGGCAGTTGATGAGAAGGTAAGGCCTGTCTCAAACACACAAACCTTTTGATTGCAGTACTGAGCTTGTGAAGATTTCTGCCAGGAGGGCACTGCAGCAGTGGAACAGATCACCCACAGTGGTTGTCAAACCTCTGTCCTTGGCGAGGTTTCAAAACTCAGCTGGATAAAACTGGCAGGGTTGGTCCTGCTGCTCATGGGAAGATGGAGCAGAGACCTCCAGAGAGCCCACAGTGGATCTGTGTGCATGTTGCTGTCTAGAATTGCCTCTCTCACCTGCTCAAGGCTGACCTGCATGTAGGAACCCAAAGCCAGGACTATTTACCCAATATTTCTGTTCTAACATTTAGTAGAAAACTGTGATGAGAGGAATGTTCCAGTACTGCTTCACAGGGGGGAAGGAGAAACTTCAGAAATATGGATATTAACTTAAAACAGATGATAAAGTTGATACCCTTTTTTCTTGTCTTTGAATTCTTCCAAACTAGATGAACAAAATACATAAGTTACATTTGCAGTCCTGTTGTGTGTCATCTCCATATGTGGTACTAGAGGCCAGAATACTAACAAGTGAATTGATCCAAGCCTCTAAGAAGTGTGCATTACCCCTCTGAGCAAATTGCCAATGCTCAAAGAGTTTAAGAGCATCCTGAGCCCAGGCAGTTTTGTGAGCCTCTATTAAAAGACTTGGAAGGCTAAATGCTTTAATATAAATCACGTTTCAGGTAAGATAGATGGATGGTTCTTTTTGCTCTAGGGGTTTTTGCCATGGGCTTGTGTTGGCTCTTGTTGCATCCAGGCTGTGTGCTCTCTGGGTCTTAGCCCAGGCTCTGAGCCTAACCTTGTTCTCTCTGCTTGTGCTCAGGTACACACTGAACGTCCTTGAGGACCTGGGTGATGGTCAGAAAGCCAACGATGACATTATAGTCAATTGGGTAAACCAGACCCTGAAAGAAGCTGGAAAGTCCACCTCCATCCAGAATTTCAAGGTGCAGGTTCCCCTCTTGCATCCAGAACAAGACAAGATCCAGTCTGTGCTGGAAACAAAGTGGCTTTGGGCTGCTATAGAGGAGTCTTTGAGGACTGCCCATGGTGGGAGAATAGCAGTGAGGCTAGTGTGCTGACGGGATGTCACAGGAGGGGAGGAGTGTGATTGGTCTCTTTGGCAGTGGTGGGGGCTGAGGTGTCATCAAGTGTTTAGGCTGGAGTTGGCAAATGTTTTAGGCGCTCTCCCCTGGGTTCCGGTCAACAGGATGGATCTGCTGCCTGTAAATGCTTTGCTGACTGGTTACAGTAAATTGGAGTCCTGATCTCATGCTATTACCAAAAGAGAAGCAGCACTTTGGTTTCCCTCTGGTCCAGCTGGGAATAATCACTCACAGTGCTGCTTGGAAATAGCTTGTTTAAAGCTTGTTTTGTTGCACATTGCAGAGCAGTTGAAGTGAGGTGAGAAGCACGCTTCAGGATTAGATATTTATCTTTGCTTCTCTGCTTTTACTCTCCAGGACAAGACTATCAGCACAAGCTTGGCAGTTGTGGACTTAATAGATGCTATACAGCCTGGCTGCATCAACTATGACCTTGTAAAGACTGGTCATCTATCGGAAGATGACAAACAAAATAACGCTAAGTAAGTCTATCATCTTGAAAGCTGCTTTGCTCTGGGAGAGTGCACCTACTATGCCATGACTTATACAGTAAAAATGCTTGCAAGTTTTTCTGTGGTTTTCAGTCTCTTTTAACACTTAATCTTTTAGGCAGGAAGCGCTTTTTGAAACTGAATTGCTGTTCTCCTCAGTAATGCCTGAGGAGTGCTTGGCTGGACTCTTGCCTGTCGAGAGGAATGCAGAATAGCCCAAGCACTTCTTAGGAGAGAAAAAGAGATCATTGCTGTTTGTTCAGGCTTGTGAAACGTTCAGCCAGCGAATCAGGGTTTTGAGGCTGAACCCTTGTCTGTCTCCCATCTTGTTGGATCACCACAGATTGTCAAGGTTACAGTATACCTTTTAAATCCTGCCTTTGGAATGGGTGTTCTGCAGCTCTTCTGCAGTGGCAGAACGATGGGAAGTTTTTCATGTAGGTAACAGCCTCTCTTGATTATTCCTACAAAGCAAACAGAAGGAGGAATATAAGTGTTAGCTGATTAGTCCTTAATTATGCATGCTAGCTATTAGCCCTAACAAATATTAATTACAACTTTTAACTATTGATAAAGTGAGCTTGATGCTTCAAAGGTCAGTTTGCACATGAGAAACGCTTGCCTGTACTGTTGAAAAGGAATATGGCAGAAGCTCCAAATAGATGTGTAAAACTGGTGTGAGAGAACACGTCCTGAGGGCTAAGCTGAATCCAAGTACAGTAGGTGAAATGGTGTTGGATAGGGCAGGAACTGGTTTCCAGTCCATGTGCTAACAGAGTCTTCTCTCCATGGCAAATAGGTATGCTGTATCCATGGCAAGAAGAATTGGTGCCCGAGTCTATGCTCTCCCAGAAGATCTTGTAGAGGTGAAACCGAAGATGGTCATGACCGTGTTTGCCTGCTTGATGGGCAGAGGGATGAAGCGAGTATAAAAGGGTTGATCCGTGTAAGAATCAAAACAAACAAACAACAAAACACAACAAAAACCCAACCTGCCACCCTGGGTGCATGAGTAGCAGACCAGCTGTGTCCACGTTGAAATGCTGTTGGCCTAGGAACTGCTGAAGTTCAAGGGATGTTGTTTTGCTTTGCAAGACAAACGTATCAAAATTCTCAGGGAGAGGAGTCGTAACCAACAGATGTGCTCTTTTCCCAAAGGAAAGTTGGACTTATCAAGAGCTCACAGAAATGCATTCATAGCAGACCAGCATCCTACAGTGCTGCTCTGGAGCTGTTTGGCCATGTTATTTCTCCAGTACTTGATGTGTGTAGTTCCTGATTTATTATTTTTTCTCTTTTTTCCACTTTTTCCCCCCCCCTGAGGGCTATATAAGGTGGTTGGTATGAACTGTAATGGGAATGAATTTTATTTCTATCTGCAACCTGATTTAATTGCTGTCATTTGGTCCAAGCGCGTTTTAGGTTTGACCACTTCCTTAACTTGGCAAACAAAGCCACCATACAAGTTGGGGCCTGCAGGGCAGCTCACGATGCGAAGTGAGCAACGTGTGACTTGGAAGATGGATCTTCTGGTGTTCTCTCTACGTGGTGCTTTTTTTTATACATCTCACTATTTTGATTACTTTACAAATAAAGCATGGCAGTTTTTTCTCTTGCTGCTTATTAAAAAAAAGGGTTTTTTTTTTTTGGTCTTTTAAAGTTAGACTATATCTGAGAATACCGCCATCCTTGAACTTCTCCCAGTAACACCTGATATCGTGTTGCTGAGGGCACAGCTGCACGTGAGAATGGAAGTGAATGCATTTTTGTATGCATCTTGGTTCAGTGGTGTGTACCTAGAACATAATTTTTACAGAAATCTGCATGACAAATATAACTTTTTTTATTTAAAATGCTGTTGGATATAAAAACCATACTACATTGTGGGGAGGTTTTGTGCAGGGAAGAGGCAAATATTATGAACAGCAGGGTTCAATAAACTGAAGAGCAAATGTGCTGGAATATAAAACTATTTTTACAGATGAAAGGAAGCATTGTCGCCAAAGAAGGAAGAGATGCTGTATCCATAGGAGTTAATATTATCTTGCTTTGGCAAGCTGTTTGCTATATTTTGAGATCATATTGCTATTCTGAGCTATTCAAAGTGATGTAATATGGTGGCAAAGCATTAGTTGAAATAAAAAATAAAAAACCAAAACCATTTAAATACGTTTTCTCTCTTTCTTTGCGTTGGCCCAGCATGGCAGCCTGCTCGCTATTGCTTTCAGCTCTGCTTGATCTGTGTGCTCTGTACCAGGTCCATTGATCTGCAAGAGCCTCAGAATTGAGGTGTGCCTGAGGGAGTTGTCTGAAGTTTGGTTGTGTAACTGACAACAGCTATTTTCGACCTGTGCTCTCACAGATTCGTGGCTCTTTTTGTTGCTTCTGTGAAACCTTGCTCTTGAAACTGTGACTTGCTGTGTGGCTGGAGATGGTGCCTGTGGGAGTAGAGTAAAAGCCCCATTAGCTCAAACCACAGGAAAAGTAGGATGAAAAGCTGACATCTGTCAAAGATGTGTTATCCAGGTTCATGAGCAGAGACTCCAGGGGTGAGCGGTGGTAGTAGCAACCAAACGTGGGTTTTGAGCCTCACTGTAGGGGGAGAGGGCTTGCCCCATAGTCACTGTTCAGTGGGGAAATGCTGTGTCCAGCTGCCAGAGGGAAGGAATGACCCTAAAGCCGATTTCTTCTCTAGTACAACACGTAAGAGTGTGGGTGTTGAGTGAGCTCTGCCAAAAGGTGAGCTTGACAGGGCAGAAGTCCCCAGCACAAACTGAGGCTTCAGTGAAAACCAAGAACAGCTGGAGTGGGATTGGTGGCATGCAAATAAACTTCTGTGACCGTAAATACATCAATCCGATGTGGGTTGTTCCCCTCCAGACCTGTCTTGCAGCTACATGAGTGACTTCTGTTCAGCAGTGAAAACAAGGAGGTGTGTTTCGAGCAGTACAGGTCGCAGCTTGTTTGCTGATGAGCTGAAAATAAGCTCGTTGATTAACTCAGATTACAGGTTGCTGCTGGATCCTCTCTCGGAAAAACGAGGTTGCTCAGCTGTGGGTTTAATCCACTTCGAACCTCCCATCTGCACTGAGTCATCCTTGGAGGGAGGGTATGGGAATCCAGCCACCAAACGCGTCCTTCTCCATCACCTCTCCGCGACGGTGCTGCTGTGAAGTTATTACACCTGAGCCATCTACACAGTCACGCTCTCGCTTTAAATAAGGAGGTACAGCGGAGCAGCAGTGGATGCTCGTTCTTTAAAGAGAGGAGCCGCAAGCACGGAGCCGAAAGGCTGCGGAGCCACGAGGTGGAGCCGTACGGCCCCGGCTCTGCTGCAGGGCCGGGGTGTGCGGGGTGCAGTGCGGGCGCCCTCCGGGGGCCTCTGCTCCGCGCTGCAGCTGCTTTGCTGCATCCCTCCTCCGCCTAACGCGTTCGCCCTCTTGTGCTTCCCAACGGAAAAATCGAATTGGATAAGGACTTACTTTAGTTTCATCTTCTGCACACATCTGAAGCACGGGCACACAGCGCATGGCGTTGTTTTATTGTGCATCCCCAGTTTGTCCATTTGCAGGTGCTGCAGTCGTGCACCGCACCCCACAACAGCTTTGCTTGCAAACTGCAACACGTTTTGATGTTGACAGCATGGCTTTGCTCCCCCGTGGGGCAATGGCCTATCAGCACCATACTGGCTGCACTGCACCCACACCTTCTCCTATAGATTTCCTGATGTTTGAACTGAGGATAAAATAAGTAACTCCAAAACCGGGTGCTGTCAGTACACTTCTTCCAAACAGCCATCACTATGACACACTGCAGCAACACCAACTACTACAAAAATCACAAAGGAACTGTCCTGTACCATGAGATCCATATGTGTCACAGCCACATTCCTATTAACATCACCTACCATAAAACTGGCACAGTCACACCACAGTGCATCACCTCTAAGCATCACAGCGATGAGCCAGTATGACCCCAGGCCAGCCAAAAACCTCTATTGCTACCAAGCTCCTGTAATAAAATGACCAGAGGCAATACAACAACGTCATACTCCAATTTCAGGTAATATTCTGGTGTTATGCACTATAGCAGTGTGAGTTTAGAAAGCACTGATATCATCTTTCACCATAAAACATTCCAGGTGCTACCACACTGCTAGTCTACAGCTATCGTTGTAGTTACTGTATAGAGAAGAGAGTTTGAAAGTCATTTTATTTCAGTCTTTATCTTCTCCTTGCCTCTTCTTCCTTCTCCACTGGTGCTGCAAAGGAAGGACACACCTGGACAAGGAGAACAGCAGCTCCTACACCTGGAGGAGCTCTCTAATAGCCTAAATGTTCCCAGGTGTGACTTTGTTAATGCTTATTATTAAAGCCTGGCTGCCCCAGCTCTTTAGCCCTTGCTAGAAGGCAGAGGGAGGCACTGCAGCCTTGCACAAGAGGAGCTCTGCAGGATGGCCTGGTCCCTGTGATAACATGGTAGGCACTAACAGCCCCTTTGGGGGTGCATGCAGGTGACTTATTTTTAGGGTTGAGGGTGTTCTGTTGTTGTTTTTTTTCCACTTCCTCTTTGCAAATCATTTCTCTCCATCTCTAAAGGTGCTTGTGGATGGGCACCTGGGCAGTCTGATCTGGTAGGGGATGCTATAGAGGGAGTTGGGACTGTGGGTGGGTTGTATGGTCTCTTCCAACCCAAGCCATTCAGTGATCCGATTCAAGCATTAAGCATGGTGTCACTTACTGCTTAAATTGCTAAAAACAATTGGTTATTGCTAAAAAGCAAACACAAGGGGGAATGTAAATGTTAGCTGTTCAGTCCCTGATTATGCATGCTAGTTGTTAGCCCTAACAAATATTAATTGTAACTTTTAACTGTTGGTAAAGCAACATTCACAAGTCAGTTGATGCATTAAAAGGAACACAAGCAAAGATGAGAACCCAGCTAGTAAAACAGATGGGTGTGACTAGAGTGTTGCACATCCTGAAGACTTAAGATAAACCTGACTGAAGGAAGGGGTGTAGGGTAAGTTGTGTTGGATAGGGCAGGAGCTGGCTTGTCAGTAGCCAACAGATGTGCTCCTTTCCCAAAGGGAAGGTTTCTGCGATTGAAACTGGGAGTGAATATCCAGAACCCCATGGAGAGGTGCTAGTGTTGCTGGTTCTGCCTCTTGTGAGCTTCAGGGAAGAGACTTAATGGGAGGGCTGGCTGAAGGGCCAGCTGGGAACTTTCCACTGGTACAAGCTTTTCTTAAGAAAATGTGTAAACAGTGCTTCCCACAGGAAATTGCATGCGTTTTCACTGAAGATGAAGGAACGTGCAATAAGCCAAGGCCCATCCATCCCATTGAAACAGTGACCTAGTGCTTTGTAGTGCTGGCCGCAAGTGTAGTGTGGTCAAGGTCAACGTTTTAGAGCTTGGAAGTGAGTGCGTCCATCTGGCCTTTCTGGCCTCTGCCTTCTGGTGGCAGGATAAAGGCAGCACAGGGGCTGCTCGCCTGCATGTGCTTGATGGAAGCAAGCCTGGCCAGAGAGAGCTTTTGATTTAAAATAAAGCAGAAATCTCATGGTGAAAGTCCAGCGTGGGGCAGGCAGGATAAGTCCCAAATCTTTCTTGGAATTGATCTTGAAGATAGGTGCTAGCAAGCAAGGCATCCAAACAGTTCTTGTTTTGTTGAGTTGGTTTTTTCTTTCCCTTCAAATGCATTTCCAAAAGTTTTTTGACAGAAGCCAGAGATGTTAGCCTTAGTCAGCACGTTCCTTTGTCCTGCAAGTTGTTTTTGCTCTTTAATATTCAATTATCACTCCATTTGTTTTTGTTTCCAAGGTTTTTTGGCAGCTTTGGTGCTCAAATATTTCTTGTAGCAGTCATCAAGATTTAATACATTGAGCAGTTGTCTAAGAGTTGTTACAGTGTTCTGAAAAATTCTTCTATCTTTTCTTAACACTGTAAGATCCAAACCTGTGGATGGCTTTGCTGGAGGGGCCGAGGGCTCTGCTCTCATATTTCTTGCTTTGCTTTAACTCTCATAGTTCTTGCTTTGAAATGTCAATAGCTACTTGAAGTATCTTTCACGGTAATTCCAGTGTTGATGTCTAGAATTAAATAAAGCATTTTGTGTAGGACAGTTAATAGCTCAGTGGCATCAAAGAATCACAGAATGGCTGAGGTTGGAAGAGCCCTTAAAGATCATGGAGCTCCACTGCCTGCTGTGGGCTGAGTGCCCCTCACCAGCCCAGGCTGCCCAGGGCTCCAAAGCCTGGCTTTGGGCACCTCCAGGGATGGGGCACACACAGCTCCTTCTATTTTGACTTTATTTTATTTTATTTTTTTTAAGAGGGGGGAAAAAAAGAGAATCTCTTTTTCTAAGAGACAGAGAATCATAGAACCATAGAATGGCCTGGGTTGAAATGGACAACAGTGATCATTTAGTTCCAACCCCCTGCTATGTGCAGGGTCACCAGCCACCAAACCAGGCTGCCCAGAGCCACATC
>PPHD01018639.1:0-14454 GCA_002909625.1 Bambusicola thoracicus
AGTGAGACCTCACTGTGGCCTTCCAGTACCTGAGGGGAGCATATAAATAAGAGGGGGAGTGAATGTTTACATGGTCTGGTAGTGATAGGAGAAGAGTGAGAGGCTTTGAACTAAAAGAGAGGAAATTTAGATCAGATGTTAGGAGTTTTTTACTCAGGGTGGTGAAGCACTGGAACTGGAACAGACCAGAGAAGCTGTGGATGCCCCATCCTTACAGTTATTCAAGGCTGGGTTGGATGTGGCTCTGGGCAGCCTGATCTGGTGGGTGGCAACCTTGCCCACGGGGGGTGGGGCTGGAACTGTATGAACTTTAAGGCCCCCTCCAACCTAAGACATTCTGTGATAAACATTTGTGCTTTTCCCTCCTCCAGGCATTTATTTGCATCTGGTTCAGTGCAGCAGCACTGGCATCTGAACTACATCCCATCAAGTCCTACATGCTGTCTGTACTGTGGCAAGCACCTGAAGTAATGATGATTTACTTCGTGGATCCAGTGTGTTGTCAGAGGGTGTGACATTACAGACATGCCCTCTAGAGCTTATTCAGTACTCTTGGGCCAGCTGGGACTGGAACTACACAGTGACCTGGCACCAGGACACTCCAAGGGAGATAAAGGGGAAAAAATAAACTCATGTTGTCCTTTAAAATGTTTTAGATGACAGTCTGTGAGATTTTTCAGATCAATCCTCAGGTTTCAGCGAGGACCTGAGTTTGCAAGGCACAGGATTATGAAAGGAAGTTTGCTTTTGTACTTTGTGAAACAAGTGTATTTAATATGGAAAGAGAAGCTCGAAATGCTGTGGACCATGAAATGAAAATTCAAAATGATATTTCAGGACAGAACTGCACTTTGGAGAGCGTGCAGCCTAGGGATTGTGCTGCAGTTCTCCTAGGTCCCACAGCCGATCATCTGCCATGGCCAAGGGCACAAGGCTGTGCCATTGGTTCAAGAACCAAGGCACCATGCAGGAAGTGGAACACTGAAAAGCTTTTAGCTTATGATTATTTAGGAAACACAGAGAAGTTTGGTGTAAATGCAGCAATGGTGGGCAAAGAAGGAGCATCTGGAGTCAGCAGGTTGGTGTGGGGCTGTCTGGTGTGTTGGCACTGTGGGGTCCAGCAGGGTTTCAGCCTTCAGACCTACTGTGTATACAGCTAACTAGCCAAGGTGAAGAGAGCATCTTACTCCTATCCACCCCAGCAGTCTTTAGTTCATCTACTGTTGGAAAAAGAGTAACTAAGATCTTAATAAAAAGACTTCTGAGTGTTGTTCTCCTCTTGTGGATTCCTTCAGCCTCAGTTATTGTGTCCACTGCAATTAAAAAAGCCCTTTGGAAAAATGAGAAAGAGGTGGGAGCAAAACCTGTATTAGAGCACATCTAAAGCAAGAACATTTTCTCCCGGTGAGAGCCATGCAAAGGCCAACCCATAAGGTCACAGAGCAGGGTATGCATTTGTCGTTGCACTAAAAATTATTGGTAAAAGGTTTTTTTTATAGGCTCACTTCCACAATACCCATGTGCATCACAATCTTCATTCATTATGAAAAACAGTGGAAGAGGGTTGGTGTAGATGCAGTCAGAAGGCCCATGAGGCAGATCGGAGGCTCATCATTCTCTGTAACCTAAGAGACCTCTCTAAGGTCCTATGGGATAGAGCCGCAGCAGGGAGTTGGATCCAAGTGCACTGAGTCCAGAACTAACTCTGGACTTATCTTGCTGCCCAAGTAGGGAAGTTTTGAAATGGGAAGATAAATGGACGTCTGTGTGATTCTTATCTCAGTTTAATACAGTGAATTTAGAAAAGATGAGGTTTGGGTACAACATTTGATTTCATAATGTTGTGATCGGCATATTTAATACTTCTGGTCCATGCTGGCAGCACAAGTATGGTATTTCAGAGGTTCAGAATGGCAGGCAAAGTTTCTTGTTTTCAAGCCATGTTTCATCCTTTAATCAAAGCAAGGACAAATAGTCTATCAAAATTCCTGCCCTGCATCATCTGAGCAGAGAAAGCAGAGTGAATGATGTGCCTATGATGAATAGGCCCATTACCTTGTAAATTGTACTGTATAGTACCTCTCATAACAACACAAGATGCTGATACATTTTTTTGGTTTGATGATTTAATGCCTATTATGTTATTTTAGCTCTCATTCTGGAGGCAAAATGGACAGGAAGAAGAGCACCTGACATATACTGAAGTTAAGGTTGAAAAGTTTTTTTCATATAACCATGTGAAAAAGGAGCCATGCTTCATGTTAGTAATAATAGCAGTCAGTAAATTATATTTTCTGCTACAAGCTTCGAAAATTTCAAATAACGCTGCGTTTTTTGGTCACTGTGGGATAGTGCCCAGTGATGGACAACAGAGCATTTACAGCGTTACGAATATCAAGATAAAAGTTGAAGATCTGCACTACAGTTCTGCAGTCTCCATGTCTGAATATCCTCTATTGTGGGATTCCAGAAAGGAATGTGAAATAATCTCTCTGAGAGATAAACTGGTGATCATTTCATCCACTTACGTCATCTGGGCGCGAGGTGGAACCGGCTGGCTTGCTGCATTTGGCACAGGGGAGAAATGCCCCAGATGAGTAAAATGCCTCCACAGAAAGCCAGAGAGGCTCTGCTCCTTCAGGAAAAAAACACAACACAGCTTCTTTGTATGGAGTCATAAACATGGGGATTTTTTTTAGATGCAAGTTGCGTCTGCAAGAGAGTGGCAAGGGAAAAGTTACAGCAGAAATCAGGGCTTTGGAAGGATGCCTCAGGCACTAAGAGATGCTCTGAAGGGACTTCCAGACCACACAGTTGCAGGCAGTTGTTACATGCAACTTTTTCTATACCCCTATAACCTTCTGTCTTAAGCTAAGTGCTTGGCTTAGTGGTCTCACTACTCACTTAACATTGATTGAAAGTCCCCTTCCTATTTTTGCTGTAATTAGGTTAGCAATCCACCTATTTCCGTCTGTTTTCTTATTCTCTTCTAGCTTAACCAGCTTTTTTTCCTTCCTGATAATTAATATTCAAACTCTTACCAAGCACATATTTAAACTGAATGATCAAATCTTCTTTCCATCGTCTTTTTTTTTTAACCCAACCATGTTCCTTTAGTCTCTTCGTGTGCTTGAATATTTCATGCCTCCATAAATGCCCCACCTCTCTTCTTTATCCACTGTTTGTTTGCAACAGTTCTGTTACTGGCCAATGCTTCTAGATGTCTACAAGTGTCTGTCCTCTGCCATTTCCAAATGATGAGCTCTTTGCTTATGCCAGAATTGCTCATTATTAGTCCCCAGATGTATGGCCTTGCACTTTGCACAATTGATTTCCACCCATTTCTATTAGTTCAGACCTCAAGGTCATCCGGTTATTACTGTGTGTAATCCCAGTTCTCCTCTGAATTGACAGTTCCTCCTAACTAGGTATCACCAGAAAATTATTACTGCACTTCTGCTTTTGGTTACAGTCTTTAATGAGATTGATCCCAAAAATTAATCTTTGAGGAAATCCTCCGATAACCCTTTTCCAATGCAGTAACTCCCTTTTCAGCACTGCGCT
This sequence comes from Bambusicola thoracicus, assembly GCA_002909625.1. Lineage (NCBI taxonomy): Eukaryota > Metazoa > Chordata > Aves > Galliformes > Phasianidae > Bambusicola > Bambusicola thoracicus. Next base: position 3,565 of record PPHD01018639.1, read on the forward strand.
CCATTTTTGTCTTACTTAAGGAATCTTAACTAAGGACAGCATGGCTTGTTTTACAAAAGCTCTTTTTACTTCTGTGTTAGGAGCATGCTACCAGGTAGGTGAGTCACTGAGGAGCAGAAATGCCCTTCAGAGTGCTGGCTGACCGGACTGCCTGGGCCTGGCTGAGGCTGCTCTTGGCCTGTCCTCCACTGCTGAAGAATGCCCTTCCACACCACAGGGACTTCAGGGATTGCTGCCCTGGTTGCAGATATATCTGCTTAGGTCTAAACTGTCTGTTTAGTGCCCACACACCGCTGTACGCACTGGTTATCCACAGGTGTTCGCTTTGGGACAGGTTTTCTAGAAAAGAGTAGCCACACATTTGAGGAGCCTTTGCATGGTCTCAGCGTCTTATTATGCACTTTCTGCGTGCAGTACATCCCAGGCAGCTAGCAGGTGTTCTGTCTGTTCCTAAACACAGTTCTGGTCTGTGTTTGAAGCTATGATTGGTCTAAAAAGTCAGTGTAGAAAGCACAAGAGCTAGGCACCTTGTTTGCAGTGCTTAGGTCTTCTCTCTGGTCCTGTTGCAAAGGCACAAACAGTGTCAGCCAGAACTTATCAGAACCTTTTCAGACATTGTCTGCCTGCTTGTGTTAGTGCCTGATGAAGAACAGCTGCCCCTCCTTGCTTCTCTTCCACTGTGTTGGTGACTTGGGAGAAGCCAATGGGATTCTACACCCCAGCACATGCTTTCCCAGCCAGAGACTGCTGGCACCTCCTTCCTTTTCTTGTTTTCCTCTCCAGACAACTCATCCTCAGCATAAATACTTACACTCTGTGGTAACTTTCACAGTAAATATCAAGGTTGACTTAAAGTCAACACATTTTGCCATAAATGGGGTACATTTCATACATTTTATGACGAGTACATAATTAACTTTTTTTTTAAATTAGTTATTGGATGTTTGCCAAATTAATTCAGTCACAATATGTATTATTATTTCAGATGATACCATGCAAATTACTAGTGTATCAACTAATTGAAAATGTTCAGATGTCACAGCTTCAGCAGTCTGCACTTTCCATTAAGAGACAGGATAGAGTGTTTCTTCCATCAGAAAAGATAGTTTTTCCAGTAGTTTTTGTGTGAGCATCATTTATTACCTAAATAATGATGCTCACACAAATTATTGGCACTATATAGGCACATTAGGGTTGATACCAGACTCAGAAGGTAGTTACCTTAAGGGTGGTTTTCATCCTTCCATTTATACACATATGCCACATGCTTTTGTGCAGTAATGCAAGTTGTTACCAGGCGGCGAATAGTCTTTTGGTTAATAAAAAAATATGACTTAAATTGGTGTGTGTTAAACAATTTCATTATTTTAAAATAGTGATTTGAATAGGCTTGGAACAAGCCCCTTAAATCCTTTGCCAGGAAATGCAGGGCTTTCCTGACACAGGTTTCTGCCATGCGGGAGCTGAGGGCACCACTTCCCAGCAGCCCAGTGCTCCCTGGCTCCCACCACCACCTCATTCCTGGCAGCCAGGAGCAAGTGCACAAAGCAGACATCTGGATCTGTGGGATCTTGTTCCCACAACAGTTGCTGCTAGAATTGTATTTCATTTTTGGCAGAGAACGAGTTGATGCTAATGTTAGGCTCTGGGCTGGTGTCTGTGTGCGTGCGTATGTCAGGGACACCGGGAGGTGCAGATGCAGCTGGTGATGTTGGCCATGAGGAGCTGTAGGCACAGCTGGGTGCATGGATGGGGAAGGGAGGGAGATCATCAGTGCTGCGTCATGGCAACGAGCATCTAGTGTAAAACAGAGGTGATATCAAGCCCTGCCAAGGCTGTGGGATGCATCTATCTCATGCTGTTTGGGCAGAGTGATGTGACTTTGCAGATGGGGGTTGCTTCTCTCTAACTGCACTGAATACAATGTGCTGTCCCACCAGAACCTGCTGTTGGTGTGGTACAGGCAAGGGATGTCAGCTGCAGGGAGAATCTTCTAATGCTTTGACCTTTCAGTGGAACTTGCAGCAGTCATTGTCCTTTACTTTTCCCATTGTCTCAAAGCGTTCAGAAAGGTAGGGCTGAAAGGGGGTTATGTATAGGTTGTTGCTTTTGATGAGGCAGCGTGGTCATCACTTTCTGACTTCAGCACATGTTACATTAGAAGGCAACAGAGAAGAAATGTTACTCACCAGTTGTGAAGCTGTATTTTCTTATATATCCCTCCTTCCTACTTCACCACTCAGGGGTGTACTGACGTGGCCACTTTAGCAGTCAGCACATGAGACACGCTTTCCTTCTTGTTCAGTTTCTGACTCATAATCCTCTGTGCTGCTCTGTCTTCATGCAGGCTTGGTCTACCCAGGCTGGGAGCTCTCACAGCTGCGCTAGGCTGGAGGGCAGAAGTGTCCTCTGCACAAAAGGTCTTTCCACAAGAACACTGCCTGTCAGTCTTGTGGACAGCCTTTGTGAGAACTGGAAGAAAGCAGGCAGTAGACAACCATAAAACCCAGTGAGCTGCAGGAGACCAAGTTCACAGACGTAAGGTGTATTATTTGCCAGCAGTCACCACTTTGGGGGTATGCTAGCAAATCAGCAAGAGAGCTAATGTCCTCTTCTTAATAGTTTTGCTGGGTAGTTAGGAAGTTAGTAATAGAGGAAGGTAGCAGAAACACTCTGGAACACCTTAGAAAAGAGGCAGTACCCAGGTTAGAAGGAGGACTTTGAACAGAGGTACACTGAGCTCAGTGTCACTTTGGTCTGTGGGCCAAAAACCCACACCTTTAATTGCCACTTACTGTAAGAGGATGGTAAAATCTGAGCAAAGGCTGGCATGACAAGATACCCACTTGAGTCAGAAAGAGTAGCCTCAGCCTCTTTGTTGACTCATAGGCTGCTGTTCAGGATTTGTCCCTGTAGGCATCGGCTGGCTTTCTAGGAGGGGGCCTGGTGTGCACTGCAGCTCGAGGTCTTCCTTGACCAGGAGGTTAATTGCTGGTATTTCGAGGCAGTATGTTGTGCCAGTTCTGTCTAATTTTGTATTTTAGCTGTAATAGCACATAGGCATTTTTTTGGTTCAGTTACTCTAAATCTGAATAAACAGACCAAACCTCTGAAAACATCATTTTGCTGCAGTAATATCTGCGTGCCAAGCTGCACGTCAGAGTTGTGGTGCTGAGCCTGGAGGCTTTGTGTTATGCTGTGAGCATATCTCTAGCAAAGCCAAATTGTTCAAAATCACATCAGTTTAATGAAGAGCATCCCAAAGGGCTGAGTTTTGGTCTCAGCTGTCTCCATGCAGTTTCATTATAGCCCGCTGTCCAACAGTCTCAGTATCTGGGCTTTCATCACAGTGTAGACGCACTGATTTCCTCCAAAACAGATGAGACTGGTGCCCATGTCTGAGAAGAGCTGGTATAGATGGAGGTTGAAGTGCCCTTTGCAGCATCTAGAAAGACAGGACGTACTGTTAGGATTGGTAAAAGTAGATGGCTTTGTATTTTCTGTTAAGAGAATGGCTTTCTGCTAAAGCAGAGACCAGATAAACTGCATCCTCAAATTGCCTTTCTCACCATTGGTTGTTGTAGGCTTAGTGTGATTTACTCAGATATGGAGCTAGTGAGAAGAAAACGTCCCTGTATCATTTTGAATATGATAGAAAGGTCATAATATTCCTTACATCTCACTCTTCATGCATAAATTACAAGCTTTTCAAGACAGAGTCTATCTAATAGGGTTCCATATACAGCACCTTGCGCAGTGATTTCCTGAGCTTTTTTGAGGTCTCAAAAGACCACTGTATTACAGCTTCATCTCATAGAAAAAAAAAAGAATGGTTTCTTTTGGAAGGGACCCTAAAGAACATCCAGTCTGACCTCCTGCTGTGGACAGGGACACCCTCCAGAAGACCAAGCTGCCCAGGGCCCCATCCAGCAGCTTGAGCACCTCCAGGGATGGGGCACCCACAGCTTCTCTGGGCAGTTGTGCCAGGGTCTCACCACCTTCTGAGTAAAGAATTTCTTCCTAATCTCCAATCTAAATCTCCCCTTTTTAGTTTAAAACCATTACACCGAGTTCTATCACTGCACTCCTATGACAGCTAATATTACCATAATAGGATCAATACAACAAGTGATATATTACACGTTTGCATTCTGTTAATGAATGTGGCAGTCTTTAGCCATAAAGAAGTTAGCTTTAAAATGTTTAACAAATGTTTTGTAAGCTAATGTACTGCAGTGGTCCCTTTGAAGTTAGCCAGCATAGCATACATTAAATATCGAAGTGCTCTGGACCAAACAAAACAATATGTCAACGTTATGCAGCTGCTGAATGCTAGATACATTTTAGATGCACAGCAAAGGAAGGAAGATGCTACATCGCTGGGAATTCTTCCTGACTTTCAATCAAATAGCTGATCTGAAATGCCAAACACAACCTGCATTTCATTTAAAAATGCTGCTAGGTAGTCCTTGATTGAACACTTTGAACCTGATCAGAATCTAATTTGTTTTTGCATTACAGAAGACACTTATATTTGCACCTCTAGGAGATCAATAACAGATTTTAATGCATACTAATAAAAAAGGTCCTAATTCCAAATACAGCTCTAAGTTTCACAAGAGCAACATAGTTCTTGCTAATCAAATATATTTGTTGAACAAGAGGCAGTGAAATGGAGTACTGTTTTCAGACAAATGGCTCAAAATTATACTAACAAATGCTGCAAAATGAAAGCATGCTAATCTATTTTTTACAGTTGTGGGCACAATTAAATCGAGTGTTTTAAGGGAAAACATTTCCTGATGGGGGAAACCTGACTTCTTCCTGACTGTCAGCACTACTGTGTGATGCATGAAGTTTCCTTTTATAGCAGTAAAAAATATCATCATCTTTAGAATTAAGAAAATATAGAAGAAATTATGTTCATAAATGATGGTTCATGCTTAGCAAGTAGACTATTGACTGGCAGAGTGATTTTGCTCGAAGGATTTACCATGGTTATTCTAAATTCGTACTCAGTTAATTGAGAAGGGAGACAACCTTTCATCTCTTCCGTCACACTCCACCCACCGCTACCGGCACAGTCCTTGGCTGGCTGGAGCCCTACGAGTGCTGCTGCAAGAATAGCTGCATGGCAATTGAGCAGTAATATGTCCAGGTCAAATTCTGTGTAGATAGGATGCTGTGTGATTTTTTTTTTTTTCAGGTTTCATTCTCATTTTTTCCATTGTTCCATTAACGACATTACCTGATTTGATGAGCAAAAACTCAGTGTGTCTCCCAGATTTCAGCAGCCAATGCAAAACTTGAGAAATTTATTTTGGTGATTTTGTGTAGCACTCAGCATGTTTCACTGTCTGGGAGGTGGAAGAAGATTCTATTGATCCCGTAAGGTTATTTCCCCTACTTCTGCTCTTCATTCAAGTATTGCAGAGCCCATGCTTCTACCTCCTCCTCACTGATGTAGCACCAGATACCTGAAGGTCTCTTATGACCCCCTCTGCATTACTGCCTGATGCCTGTTCCTTGAGACCTTTATCCTGACCCCATGATATGGCTGGATGAGGAGTTCTGTGGGGATTTTTGAGAATGCAGTAGTAGTCATTGAAAGTATCTGAGAGGGCTCTTCTGCTCCTGTGGGAAGAATGGCACCTTTAGAGTTTACCATAAAAATATCAGTAATAGAAGTCTTTATCTATTCAATAAAGCAAACAGAATATTCTGAATGCTGGAACTGTGCTCGTAATATGACAAGGAAGAGGCATACTGTGTGAATATAGATCAGAGATCAGTACTCATGCTTTGGTACCCCAGTTTCTATAGTTCAGGTTTTTACATTAACAGAATGCATTAAAAGCTACAGTGATTTTCAGTTAAGAGCACCCTGGCTGGTTACCACCAAACCTTCCTTGTTTCAGGGACGGCTGCCCAGGGCTGTGGGCTGCAGGTTGGGACCACCACAGTGCAGCACTGGGAAGCGTTGGGAAATGCTTATGATTTATTTGGCTTGCGGATTCACATTTTATATCATAATACGTCGCACATTTTAGCATAATGGAAATGTAGCCTGCTTTTCTAATAACAGGAGCAGACATAGAAATAGATGGGTTTCCCTCACCTCGGGCTATTGGCACTGCTCCACTGCAGCCTCTGGTGTAGTTACTGAGAGTTTTCCACTCATCTCCAAGGAAGTTTGCTTGCCACTGTATACAGTGTTTACTGCTGTGGTTGCTGTTCTCCATGGAAGTACTTTTTGTCGCTACTTCAAAGCAAAACAAAACAAGAGCACTCAACATTAAATGTGAAACTTCTGCATGCAATATAATGGCCACAATGAGGTTAGAGGCTGCTAACATTTGGTAGTAGTAGCTTCAAACATGAAGAGAAAGTGTCACCAATAGACCGATATATTACATATGAACAAATTTGTTTTGACCTCATAATTGTGGATTTCTCAACATATATACAGTATTTAATATTACAATCCAGCTGACTATTCTTTTCTTCTCAGAAATACTTCCTAATGCCAAAGCAAAATCTAGATACAGTCAGGAAGTTTTCATTAACTTTTTATTTGCCGATGACTATAAGTCTAGAAAGGTTATACCAAGTTTAAACTGCATTAACATTTGTATTAAACACTAACTATCCACTAATGACTTAAGAATTACAGTTTACTGCCCGTGAACTCTTCATCTTGCTTAATAGCTTTTAAATTAGTAGAATAAATGCTGCTAAAAAGGAAGAAGATCATTCAAGTTGCATCAGGGGTGGAGGTTTTGCAAAGCTATATTTTATGATTAAGTCTGCCATAGTATTGAAGTTGATTTAGTGCTCAAAGGACATCCTTATTTCTCATGGAGAACTACAAACGGAACATAAATAAGTGTAAATACTGTTCAGCCAAATATAAATCAGCAAAAGGGAAAGAAGGAGGACCCTAAATTATGTCTCATTGCTTTTTCCTGCCTCCTTTATAGAAAAAGAAGCCCCGTATTCTTAGCTGTTATTATTTCAGGCATACGTTTTCTCAGTACCCTGCTACTATGTTTGTCCATGTCAGTCTGCAGCCTGGAAGCCTGAATTCGTCAAGAGCAATGCCGACCTTTCCTCAGGAGAGCACAGCTGCTGTGTGTGAGGAGCAGGTTTAGCTCTACTAGCAGTGTAACCTCAGAGTGACACCATTTTGCTGCATAGAAGCTACTGAACACGTTGCCTGAAGTCCTACCAGTTGGCATACACAAAATCTTGCTGGGTGTCAAAGGAAAGCACCTTAGATGTAAAGCCAAGAATTTAGACTACTTAAAGTGTTAAGACCCCAATGAAAGAATTTTTACTTCAGTTACAGTGATATTAACAGGTTCAAACTGTATGCTGTTAATATTATGTGTACACGAAACTTTCCAAAGCCATCTGTTTCTCTTCCCAATGCTCTGCTGGGTTTTGTGGTCAGTAGCTTCGGTGTTAGGGTTCACAGCTTGATCAGCCTACCAAGTCACACAGTGTTGATGATTTCTTCCCCCTTCTCCCGCTGGGATCCTCTGGGGATCATTTTTCTATTTGCTGACTTGTATTTCAGTTTGCCCTTTCTTCACTGGCTTGCACGTCCACATCACACTGCATCTCTTATGTATGTTCAATACTCGGTCCTTGGTCTCTGTATTCCTCCTACAGCTGCTTTTACCTTGCTCCCAGGGCTGCCGTTCTTTGATGACAAGCACTTGACCATTGGTGAGTTGTTTGTAGCCCTGGGACTGCTAGAATCATTGCTGCTGTGAATTTCTAAGTATTTGGAAGGAATTTAGAAGAGAGTTCTTATGGTTAAGTGAGTTGTAGTGTGGGTCTTCTGAGAAAATTAATGAGGCTGCTTTGTTAGCTGGGAGGGAGAAGTCCTATAATCTGAAACATTTTGAAACTTTAATTGCAAGTAATTCTTCTTGCAATGCATATCGGGTGACTTGCGTGCATTATATAAGGTTAAAAAAAATCTAATCATAGCAGTTATTATTATGCAAAGTCTTTTTCCAAGGTAAGTCTTCAAATGTCCTAAGGACACAGCAGAGGAAGTGCAGGGAAATACAGGATGTTTTTTCACACTTTTGTTCTATTTTGTTCCCCCATGTTTCGCAACACCCTCTGCCAATGATTTGTTAATGAAGAACAGGGACAATGAAGCTGAAACATCCAGAACTTTCCTTGTTGGTGGTTCTTGAAATTTCACCTTACCTCTGCTATGTACTCTGAAGGAAGAATTTCCATTCAGATGCTGTTGTGCTTTCAGTCACCCTTTGTAGATCAGATATAAAAAGGTGACCCTGAAATGCAGTGACCTTCTTGGCTATGCAATCTCAAATCAACAAACATAGAAGAAAATAATTAGAAATGTTTTTCAATATGTAACGTAAAGGTGTAGTATTCAGTTTGCATTTATTCTTTCCAGTGAAAACACTGACAATTATAATACAATGATGCTGACAGAAAAAGCAAGAGTAAGAAGGTGCAGGATAATGACACCATCATGTTCTGTGAATAGACTGGCTTCTATTTTTTACAGAAATTGGATTATTCCACAACATCAGCAGTCACTGTGAGTGCATTCTTACGCCATATCAGAAGTGGAAGCCCCTGGTGTGGCATTGGAGTTGGTTCCTTGGCTGTTTGTTTATGGGAGTGGATAATTACGTACTTGGGGAATGGACCACCAACCATTATCTCAATATATTCCCTAGGATATGTGGTTTATTAAAGTTCAACATATTCGAGTTCAACATTTTTAATACTAATAGTTACCTTAACTCTACCTGTAGGGTTGTTGTTTCTTTCTTTCTCTTCTCTTTTATTTAGTTGCCGAGTTGTTGAAACAACCATATTCAATTCTATGTTTTTCCTTCAAATCCCAGTGACCAGGGCTTTCGGTTAGTGATGCCTTTCCCTAGAAATGTTACATACACGTTCGTCTAAACTTGGAATGGTTGATGAGTGTGTGATTACTGTGAGTATCCAGTCTGCCTACAGACCCAGCCAGCCTGCGGGGCAATCAAACTCTCATTTCTCACTTCCCAGGAAAGCTTCCCACCTCCACCCCTGTGACTACAGTCACATAAAGCCTTAGCCCTCTTGGAGAGGTGAGAACTCTGGTCTCCTCATCCTGGCCAACCACTTTAATCAGAGAGACAGGTTTCATGTTGCTCCCCTTCTCTATTCCAGTTAGTCTCTAGTTCTGTCCTGCTAAGTGTCAGAGATCCCACAGGGCAGATCTGCTCCGCCTGCTCAGGAAGGAAGAACCAAGGACTTGCTTAACCATCACTCATACACATGGATGTTCCAAATCCACTGTGGCTAGGATATTGCTGCCATCCCTGTTTCAGGATGCAGAAGAGGTCAGGAATGTCCCTGTCCCCATCATGCTCGGGCACATTAGTGGGTGAGGAGTCTGAACACCTACATGTTAAGCAAGAGTCTCTCTTAGTAGTGTGGATCAGGGGCAGCCAGAGAAGAAAGTCCTGAGGCTGGTATGGGGTGGTGTGACTGAGGGTCCTGGTCTGAAAGAGGTAGCAAGCTATTCCTGAAGAACACTCAGTATGGGAGACAACTTCAGGTTTGGCCTGATGTTGAGTGTTGCATCCACGGGCTGAGGCACATAACTTCTCCCAAAATTAATTGTAGCCACCTTTTGTTGCTGTGGACCCGAACCATAATCAGGCCGAAACTTCTAGGTCTCACTGTAACCCCTTGTGAGGAGGGCAGCCTGCCCAGCTTGGCATCAGGAGCCTGAATACTGCTGTGATGAGTTACTTCCATACTGTGAAAAAGGTAGAAGGTGTCTTCCCATTTCCAGACATGCTGTGGTGGTGGGTAATTCTGGAGTGTGGGGATGAACCATGTATCTTCCATCTTACCAATTCTAGATCGGTCAAAAACCTACTCCAACTATTAAAGCCCATACAAGTGAGTTTGTAAACAAGAACACAGGTAAGTTCCTCTTCCTTTACCATGTAGAATATAGCTCTCTTTTGTTATTTTTGGTAGGTCAGGATTTTCCTTTTGTTTTAAAATGTGCACATTTATATTTGCAGTGTTTCTTTTAGTGGTTCATGCAGGGATGCAGTAGGATGGTAACCATAGTAACTGCAGAACACTGAAGATGTAATTTCACCCCTAAAATGCATATTACTGGACTTGAGTTTGCAGGAAGTGGAGCATCTGACTCCCTAAACAATAGGAGGACGTGAAAAAAGAATGGTTTGGGGAGAAAACAAACAAACATCCAAACAAATAAAACAGCAGTGCCTTTCCCTCACACTCTCGTCCCCTGTATAAACAATCCCATTTTCCCTGTGCACTCATGTCCCAGAAGAAATGGCAGGGACCTATTACTGCAGTGTTTTCTATTTCCAGCTACACAATGCACCTGTGAACATTTTAGGGACCAAACCAAAATTCTGACAGTAACATGAGTTATCATTCATCTTTCCCTTGATAGCACTTAGATACATAACTACATTTATTGCTGAATGAAATCACGCAGTACCAAAACACTTCAAATACTGAATAGTTCTAGGGATTTATTTTTATGCGCATTCAAAAAATTAATGCCATGATGAATCATACACCAATAAATAGTTTCTTTTCCAAGAAATACCATTTTTCTGAGGACTGCTAAGCCCAACCCTGTTGATGTATGAATGAACATAAAAATCATTACACTTGTTAAAGCAACAAGATCAGATTTTATAATAACAGATCTGTAAAAAATAATAATAATTAAAAAATAGATCGTTGCAGAGAAGGACTTGGGGGTCCTGGTGGATGAAAAACTTAACATGAGCCAACAGTGTGCTCTTGCAGCTCGGAAAGCAAATGGTATCCTGGGCTCCATCATGAGAGGGG